>OY796890.1:22310105-22525866 GCA_963680785.1 Diplosoma virens
ATACTTTTGTAGTCTATTAGTCGCTATCACGTTATTTACGTATAAGTCCATATATTGGACCAACCTTCTTCAAGCGAGGGGTTTGATCCCTGAAACCCAACCCCTTGCGTACGCCTATGTAAGAAGCATAACTAGAATCTTAAAACTGCGCGTTTATAGCTATATCGACACGTTGATAATAGTAGAATGGGGCAAAAGAACAGGTGTCTGGGGCTTGCCCTGAACGACATTGTGCAAGCGAATCAAAGTCTTTTTTTTTATACTGGTGTGTGTATGTCTTTTATTAATAACCAATAAGGCGCAACAAAAGCCTGTGTATTAAATCTCTTTTTGATTGGCAACTTACTTGTGTATATGACAAATAAAGTGTAGCAATAGAGACGGTGCAAGTCTTTTTATTGGCAATTTCCTTTCTATTTTGTCTGCATGCTATGGCGTTATAGCTTGGGCTGGCTAAAGTCAATGAACTTAAATTTTTTCAAAACTTTATTAGCTTATGAAACTTACACAACCTTATAATTTCGGTTGTTCAGGAGTCTTTTTACTAAGTTTTATAGGTCAAAGTAAAGTCAAATTTTATTTTGTTGAATTTTACATGCAAAATCTGATTTTTTGCTTATTTTTCAATTTTTCAAGCAGCTCATTTCATAGTAATTTTAATACTTTAAGGACTGCGATCCATTAATGTCAATCTTTTCGCCTTTTTATAATTCCTGAAATCAGCAATAGGCCTACAGTAGGCTACAAGTTTTACGTGTTTTGCAATAGAGTCGGCTCCGTTTATCATAACTACCCGTTTTACAGAACCATTTTCGCAAGGTCCCGAATTTGCCATATAAAATTCTCTGTTTATTATGACCAGTCTTCGGCTATCGTGAGCAATTTTTCCACCTCTTGCAAGTTTTTTTCTCAGTATTTCTGTTTCAATTGTTTTTTTGATTGTCCAAAGTTAGGCTACAGTTGACGTCATAATTTAATTGTTTTCAGTTGCATTACGTCAATTAACACATTTTAAAGCATCTTAATTGCATCACCAATTAATTTCATCTCATTGTACCTCTATTTTAATTAATTTATTTCATTTAATCTCCACACCGTAAAAAATTCTCTTTGCATAAAAATCTGATTCGCCTTCTGATGTTCAAATCTACTGTACATGTACTTTGTACTTTTTACTGTTGATGAATTAAATTATGGATTTCAAATTTGGTTGTTATTTTGTGTCTAACTGTGGCATCCTGGTGTGTTTATTCAGTACTGTGCTATGGCTTCAGTTATTGTGATCATCGGATATTATGACCAAAATTGTCTCGTCCAAAGTGGTCAGCCGAGTCTACTGTATTCCACCAACTTTAAACCTCTTGTAAAAGCGTTTAGCACACCCCACCCTGGGGTACGCAATTTTTAGTTTAAAAATCTTTGATCTATTAGGTAAAAGTGTTTACCAATTCAAAATTTGGTAAAAACAGTGTATTGTTCTCATATGTAGAAGAAAGAATATGTGTCTCTTATGCTAGACCTACCATACGTCCCGGTTTAAACGTCTGTCCCAGTGTCACGTCCCGGTTTTTCCAATTTTAAGTGAAGACCCTTTTTTTTAGAGATCACTATGATTTTGGGAACAAAAATTAATAAAAACAGTCTAAAAGTCCCGCGATTTTTGATGAGTTTCGAAAATGTGCCGCAAACGGAAAAATGTTGAAAAACACTGGTTTATCCTACTAATTTAGCCTTCAGTTTTTTTCCAAAAATTCTTTTTTTATATATCTGATAAAGGCCTTTGTTCTGAAGCGTCCGGTTTTTAAATACGTTTTTACAATACGTTTTCAATACGTTTTTACAAATTGCATGTGCAAAAATTTAATTTGCCAATTAACGGAAAAGGGGAGTATAGAGGTACTAGTGCCACAATTAGAAAACTTAGTAGTAATTACACCGTAAATACCCCCACTTAAAATTGTTGATTTTTGCAAATATTATTACTAGTTTTTTTTAGATAACATCTAGCTATGCGTAAAAATAATATTTCTTTTAAAGTTGTCCGCATTTAAACATTTAGTAATGTTACTGTTTTTCATAAACCATCTAAACTCGGTCAAGCTTCTAACATTTGCCGAAATTCATTAATGTTTTGCTCTTCGCTAGGCTTGTGTTACTTTGTATCACACCCTGAAGTATATTTTTGTTAAAGCTACTGTTATATAAACCACCTTAAAACGTTTCAAATGAACTGTAAATTGCAGTCCAGTTACTTTTAAAATATTGTTACGTAGTTTTTTCATTCTTCTGTTTTGCTTTTTTTCATTTTGTAGTACTTGTGTACATATCAAACGTACTTTATGATTGATCTTAGTTACCTACAAACTTTCCACAAGCTTCTCCCAAGACCAAGCTTGTCACAAAGTTTGTGCGTTCGATAACAATTTTTACTTTACTCTTGTATGCATTTTATTTTTTCATATATATTTTTATCTAATTGTTTATTACACATTTTTGTTATTCTATTTTAAAAGTTGGTGTTATTCTACTGTTTGTTTTTCAATATGGTCTTTTAGTTTGATTGTAATTTTTTAAATCATACTTATATCAAATCAGAGAAATAGGGGAAAGTATCCATACCTGAGCCGGTTCCATAATTGATCAATTAGCCTTTTTTTCCGCCTTGTTTAAATTTTTTCAACCGTAACAACTTTAATATTTTTGTATCAAGATGGCGGTTCTTTGTTGTTATTGTTACGCAGTTGTGATGAAAACACCATGTGCTAGATCAGTTTGTGCAATTTTTTAATACAATTGTTGTTTTTTTTTTTTTAAAGTAAGCTCGATTATCTCTGAAGTTACTGCAGCTAAGAAAGCGAAAGTTTTTATGAGTATAACATAAAGCTTTACATTTTAAATAGGGTTAGATTTATAATTATTAGATCAAAGGCAGTGATAAAATCTTGAGATATGTCCATATTGAGCGCTGTTTTATAGTTGAGCCACAACACCAATCTTTAGTTGAGCCAACTTTGGTTACTTAACATGAACTAAATGCTTAATTAAATTTAAATCGTAAACATGAAATAATCTGAACTTAGTTATATTTACATCAATTAATTTTGTCATTTTCAGTTAAAATACTATAATACTAAAACTTATTGTGACTGGAAGCCTTAGAATAATGGAAAAACGAAAAACTGATCGCGGAAGAGTACCACTTATTGTCTTTCAGAACGCTGCTACAGATGTGACTAAAAATAAATTTTCAATTAGAGAGAGTGCTAAAAAGCACAGCATTGATAGAATGACCTTAACTCGTTACCTTAGAAAAGCAGCTGAAAAAGGACCAACAAATGCTAATATGGGCTACAGTTCTCACAAAAAAATTTTATCAAAAGAGATGGAGAGTGATTTGGCAAAGCATTTTTTAAATCTATGCAATCGCTTTTTTGGTTTGTCGACTGATAAAGCTAGATCACTAGCATGGGAATTTGCCGTTAGAAACAAACTTGATATTCCTGAAAATTGGAAAATTGACCAAAAAAGTGGCAAAAAGTGGCTCCGCAATTTTATGCAACGCCACCACTTGACTCTACGAAAAGCAGAAGCAACATCTTATGGAAGAGCAACGGCTTTTAACAAAAAAAATGCCAGCAACTATTTTGATAATTTATATAGTGTAATGGAAAAGTATCAATTTGATCCAGGAAATATATTCAATATGGATGAAACTGGCTGCTTTACTGTACAAGTACCAAAAAAGGTTTTAGCTCAACAAGGAGTGAAGCAGGTAATCTAAAAACTGTATTATTGACATCGTCTAGGCTTAACCTACTTATATCACACCTCTAATTAAAGTTGAAACCTGCATTGCATAAACATTGTAAAGTTGTATTGTGCATAGAAAACTATTTTAATTATTTATAGTCTTCAGAAAAATGATCTTAACTAATCTTATCATTAACAGGTCGGAGCTGTGACATCAAGAGAAAGAGGTGAACTTGTCACAATGGCAGCAACAATTAACGCACTTGGAAATGATATTCCACCAATGTTTATTTTTCCACGAAAAAACTACAAACCCTACATGCTAAATAATGCTCCTGTTGGTTCTTTGGGCGCTGCTAATTCATCAGGTTGGATGACAACCGACTTATTTGTTGATTACTTGGATCATTTTAAAAAGCACACAAAATGTTCACCAGAAAATCCTGTGCTGCTTATTTTAGACAATCATGCCTCTCACATTTCTTTAGCAGCTGTAGAAAAAAGCAGAACATACGGTATCGTAATGTTAACGATCCATCCGCACACTTCCCACAAACTGCAACCACTAGACAAAGGGGTGTTCGGACCTTTCAAACAATATTACAACAAGTTTCTGGATAGCTGGATCAAGTCAAATCCTGGAACCCCTTGCACAATTTACAATGTTGCTGGCATTGCTAAGGAAGCATACAATATTGCTTTTAGCAAAAAGAACATGGAATCAGCTTTTAAAGCAACTGGAGTCTTTCCACTTAATAGAGATATCTACACAAATGAAGATTTCTTGCCAGCTGAAGTTACTAATAGACCCGACCCTACTGTTTCTGATGAAACACAACAAATAGAAAAAACTTTTCTTCGTTCTGTTAATCCTCCAGTAACAGACCCTTTTCCAGAGCAAACACAAAATCTGCAACTAGAGTACCAGCCTGTGCAAATGAGCAATACTGAAACAAATAAAATTTTAATCAACAGAACACCCATTCAAAATAAAAGAGGTTTTTCAAATCCTAATTACGTTTCTCCATTTGATATCCTGCCAGTACCAAAGGCTTTACCTCGAAAACGTTTTGCTCAACAAAAAAACAAAAAAAAATCGCTTGTTATTACTTCGACACCAGAAAAAGAACGCCTTGCCGCAAATTTAGTTTGTTTGGGCAAGAAACCATTAAGAAGACGTAGAGAGGTTGGAAATAAAGACAAAAAGTCCAAGACCAGACAAGACCAAAAAAAAAGCAAAAAGCTTAAACACGTAAAAAAAAAGGCAAAAAAATCAATTGTTTTCTCGAGTTCGTCGGAAGAATCTGTTACTATGACACTTGATGACAGTTCTGATCTTTCTGAATTTAATGATGAAAACATTTGTTGCATTTGCTCGGAATTATACTGTAAAGATGTGGAGGATTGGATTAAATGCAGTTGCATCGGTTGTTTGTATTGCAATCCTAGAAATGCTGCATGCAGCATTGTTGGTCCTTGTAAAAGCTGGGCACATGAAGCTTGTACAGATGATACAACAGTTTTTAAATGCCAGTATTGCAAAAACTGACTACTATTTTATAAAGCACTCTCAATTTTTATTTGAAAGACATTGTTACTTTTTTGTGTACATACAGTAGTTGACTCTGATTGAAAGTTTGTATATGTTCTTTTCTAATATTTTGAATAAAGCTTTTTGGTTCTAATGTTTCTCTTATGTGATGACACGCAATACTCGACTTAATTTTATAAACTAGAGAGTGGCTCAATTAAAGTTACTGGGTGGATCAACTACGGAAATTCGACTCCATAGTTGAGCCAAATTAGTAGGCAATTTTAACCCCCCAAAAATACCACAAATAATTTGCCTATAATGATTCTAAAAATTTAAATCATTACCACAAAGAAGGTAGTTTATGAATATCACTTTGTTTTGATAAAAATACTACTGGTTTAAATTTTCTGATCAAAAATGTAAATTTTGGCTCAATTGTGGATACTTTCCCCTAGTCGCTAGACTAAGATGATGTTTATCATAGAATCTCATTCGTACTAAATTCAAGTCGACTAAAAAAGAAACATTTTTGATTCAACTAGGCTGTGGGCCAACCCAAACGTATCCTCTGCAAATCTCAATTAAGTAAAGCTTTAATCTCATCAATTTCTGCTTTTAAAAAAAGCATCAATCTTTTTTTCTAAAAAGACAGCTTTACTGCAATGGCCTACTTTTGTCCACTCGTAATTTCTCGTTTCCAGTCCAGGTTCTATTATTTAGGAGTCCATGGTCTATCTAATGCAAGGTTCTCAATATTTTTAACACCGTGTCCCAAAAAGCTTAAAACGCAATTGTCTAGTTTTCAGCAGAGGTGCTGAAAAGTTTATTTGTCGGGAACAAAATTTAAGGTTTCAAAGCAACCAAAAAGTTTATAGAGTGTTGTTTTAACAGAGTTGCCATTTCGAATTGCGACCGTTTTAAGCGCAAAAATCTAGTGATAACTAAAAAAAAAGGTCATCACTTCCAATCAGTGTCCAAAACCTTTATTTTTGTCCCAGATTTTAGGTGAAGACCAAAAAAAAAAGTCTTCACTTTCATTCTGTATTCGCTTTAATCAAACCTTTTCTTTACAACAAAAAGCACCCTCCGAAAATATAATTTCAACACTTTTTCGCACCATCTCTGGGTGGCTAACCGTTAAAAAACCCCGACTCTTATGGATATTTGCTATAAAAAACTGGCACCGTGGCCAAGTAGTTAAATTTTTCCCTTTTTTGAAGCAATTATAATCAAGTTGCTTTGGTTCACTTCTAGTACAAATTGTTGACTATACAATTTTGTGAGCAGCTTTAGTATGACAATAGCTGCTTAGGTTGATTGATTTTGCAAGTTTATTTGAATGCAAGTGTTATGAGTTCCACTAGTATCTGCAGTTAGCTCTTTTATTTATACGGAGTTACACGATAGTTATACGACTGAATCTGTAAGTTATACTAATAGTTTATCACGCGGTTAACCACACTTATCAAACCAGAGAGAAGAAGGCAGTAGAGCCGTGCGCTATGACGTCACATACTATAACAACCCCCTTTTAAGAAGCTTTTTAGCGAAAAGGTTGTCTAAGAAAAATATTAGTACGTTGTACGAGCCCGATTAATAAACATGCACAAACTATATACAATACGGCACAAGCGTTATGAGTTTTACGCTACTTCATACAAAATCTCTTAAATGATTAGGAAAGCGTTTTTGTCTCACGCTTCGCCGCGAGGTTGGAGATGATGGAAAGACTTCATCTTCAAAATGGACGTGACGTTCGTCTGATGTCATCATTTCCTCTTTGGGGTCTCCCCCTTCGGTGGGGAGAGGGCGAATAAAACGTCTATTGCGCCAACAGACTCGACCGCTCGGTAGTTTTATGTGGTAGTCGCGGTTTCTCCCGACGCCGATGATGAGTCCCGATCGCAACCATTTTTTTGTAATATGGTCTTGAATTCGAACATGTTGTCCGATTTTTAGTGGATTGAGGTGTTTTGCGCGTTTATTGTATTCGGTTTCTGCAGCCACTTGTAGATTTGATAAAGCTGCGTCCCACTTGTCGAATTTGTTTTGCCAATCTTCCTTGAAATATTTCAGTTTAGCTGGGACGATTGAACGTAGCGGGGCGCCGTATAAAATTTCGGCTGGTGATAACCCATGGGCCTTGGGTGTGTTAACCCATTCGATTAGGCCGCTGCTAAATTCATCGCAGTCGAGACTACCATGCTCAGCAGTTTTGGCAACAAGGTGCTTCATGGCTTTCACTGCTGCTTCTGCGTGTCCGTTTGACTGTGGGTAATATGGAGTACTTATGGTGGAAGTTACTCCCCATTTTTTGAGAAACTGTTGAAACTTGCTTGATGTGAATTGCGGTCCTCCGTCAGTTCTGATTCGTACTGGTACCCCTGTGTCCACGAAAAATTTTCTTATAGTGCTGATTATCTGATGTGAACTAGGGTCATGAGAGAACTCGCTGAGCTTAATCCATCCCGACAGACGGTCTACATAAACCAGGTAAGTCTTACCGGCATAATAAAATAAATCTGCAGATACGTCTTCAAAGGGTCTTGATGGGAGGGGATCGCGTTGTAATGGTTCCTGTTGCAAGCTTGGTTGGTGCTCTTGGCATTTCGTGCAGGCTTCAACGGTATTTTTGATGTCGCTATTGATTCCTGGCCAGTACACTATTTGACGCGCTCTTTGTTTTGTTCTTTCGATGCCTTGATGTGAGGCATGTAGCTTTGTCAGTATTTCTTTTCTTTTCTGTACCGGCACCACAATGCGATGGCTGTTCAGGAGAATTAATCCATCTTCGAAAGTAAGCTGATCTTTTAGCTTTTTGAAAGGTTGAGCTAATGGATATTCGTTTCCTTTTGAAAAGTTGCTTTTAATAGCAGTGATTAATTGTTGTGCTGCTTCGTCCTGCTGAGTACTTTCTTTTAAGTCTTCCAGCATTGGATCGATAAATGTTTCTTTTGTGACTTCTGGGTCTTTTCCTCTCAGAATTGTAGAAACGTTTTTGCAGATCATTCTGGTTGTGTCTACGTTTATGATATCTTCTGGTTCTGGGTCGCGGCACGGTGCTCGTGACAACGCGTCGGGGATCACATGGTCTTTGCCTTTTCTCCAGGTGGTGTGGAATATAAAGGCGCTGAGTTTTTCTTTAAGTCTCTGAATCCTGGGATTATCCACCATATCGAGTGTCTGGGTATTCAGAATTGACTCTAATGGCTTGTGATCTACTATCAGCTCGAAATTGGGTAAACCTTGCAGATATATGCGGCATTTACGCATAGCCCAAACAACAGCGAGCAATTCCAGTTCAACCATAGCGTAGTTGGCCTCAGTCTCAGTTATAAAACGTGATCCTGCTTGAACCAATTTCCACGTTTCTTGATGTTTTTGCAAAAGTGCAAAACCTAGACCTTTCAACCGAGATGCATCTGTTTGCAGCATCGTTTCCAGATTGGGGTCGAATGCAACCAAAATATGGGGGCTACAAAGAATGTCTTTTGTCTTTGTAAATGCTTCTTCATGCTGGGGTGACCAGAGAAAAGCATTTTTTGGTTTGAGCAAGTCCCGAAGTGGGCCTGCTGCTTCACTGAGTAGGTGAGTAAATCCGCCCAGCTGGTTTGCCATGCCCATAAAAGATCGTAATTCAGTTATATTTGTTGGAGCAGGGAATTCAGAGATTGCTTCAATTTTTGTGGGGTCTGCTTTAATACCGTCGCTGCTCACTATATATCCGACATATCTCACAGCACTTTGTAGTAACTGCACTTTCTTCGGATTAAGAGTAATACCGTGTTCTCGACATCTGTTTAGTACAGCCACTACGGTATTCAAGTGCTCCTGTGCAGTTTCGCCTTGAATAAGAATGTCATCTACCACTTTTTCGACTTTTTCAATGCCTTGCAGAGCCTCATCGCCTCTTGCGCAATATTCGTCTTGAGAAGAAGCTAGTCCCATCGGAGCTCGAAGGAATTTAAATCTTCCGAACGGCGTAATGAATGTGGTAAAGTCTTGACTTTCTTTTTCTAAAGGTACTTGCCAGTATCCTTTAGTGGCGTCTAATGTTGAGAAAAATTTAGACGAAGAAGAAATATTCGAAATAGCTTCGGCAGGTGATTTAGATGGATGATATGGACGGCGTACGTATTTGTTCAATTTCTGCAAATCAATACAGAGACGAATTCCACCATTGGGTTTTTGTACAACGACCATAGGGTGCACCCAATCAGTTGCTTCTGTTACTGGTGCAATGACTCCGGCTTGTACGAGTTGGTCAAGCTCTGTCTTCACCATCTTTCTGAAAGCTAAAGGTATTTGGCGTGGAACAGGTAAAGCAAATGGAACAGCATCATCTTTCAAGGAAATTTTCATGGGTTTACTGTTCATTTCCCGTAATGTTGTGTCTTCAGAAAACACATCGCTGTACGATTTTATCAACTTGTTCTCAATTTTATTAATTTCTGCTTCAGTTGGGTTCTCTGATATAATGAATCTTGTGTTCTCTGCTTTTAATATGCTTGCTAATTTTCGAGGTGTTTTTGATGAATTTATCGGTTGAGGATACGTGTCAGGTAGAATGTTAACCTGTTGACATACGTACCAAGCAAGCAAAAAATCTTCTACCTCAGGACAGACGTAAATGGTTTCTTCCACGAATCGGCCGCAGTATTCGATGATGCATGGGAAAGTCCCTACGCATGTTACGGTCTGCCGGTTTACTGCACTAAGAGTGTCTTGATTTGGCGGCATTAGATTATCAAGGTCTATTCCGAGCCGTTGAATGATGTTTACCCCAACAAGACTTGCTTCGGCACCTGTGTCTGGTGTAGCTTCTGTGGAACCTAACGGGTTACGATGTTTAAGAGAAAAAAGATTAACAGTTATTTTGGGCGCCGCGGAGTTAGCGAAATTTGCGTTAGCATTGCATCTACGCTTGATTTGTCCGGTTAACTTTTTCCTTGTTTCTTCGCGTCTGTTAAACCCGGGTTTGTTGTGAAAGCACACTGATGTAAAGTGACCTTTTTTGCGACATATTAAGCACTCTGCATCCTTTGCGGGACAGTGGGTTTGACCTTTTGGTGGGCAGGTCTTTTTACCGCATTTTGTACAGGGCGTTTTATTGCGCTCTTTAGATTTAGAGAAATTTCGGCGAAATTTGCTTTGGTGCGCTCTTCTCTCATTCAGCTGTCGGCTTATTCGCGCGTCGTCTAGTTTTGCTGACTCTTCCGATCTGCATAAATCAGTGACGGTCTGAAGATCAGGTAATGGGGACATGGCTAGGAGCTTTGTTCGAGTCTCTTTGTCATATATTCCCGACATGATTTTTGTGACTAAACGACGATTTAAACATTCATTGCACAAGTCTGCGTCTCTCGCCAAAGTTTTAATCGCGATTAAAAACGAATCGAAGTTTTCGCCAGCCGCTTGCTTTCTCTCTTCAAATGCGACGCAGTCTAACGCTATATTTCTTTGACTCCGGATGTAATTTTTAATTTTGTCTAACACTTCGTCTGGTTTAAGTGTCGTATCATCCGGGATAAGAAGTACGTGTTCTACGGCTTCTCGCATGTCCATCGAAAAAAAACCGCGAAGCAATGCCAACTGACTGCTCAATGGCAGCTCTGTTGCAAGCGAGACCGTAGCATAATCGTTGTACGATTTACGCCATTTCGCAAATTCAGCTAACGAAATTCCCACCTGCAGTGTCGAAGGCTTTTGTGCGTCCGCTTTGGTTCGCCTTGCCTCGTTGTTAGAATTGTTGACGTCAATGGTTTGCTCACGTGATTCGCTTCTCTCGCTGTTCGCGCATTGGGCCAGCTGCTGTGGCGAAAATTTTTCGATTATTTGTTGCAATTGTCGCTGACTTTCGACATTCTGTTCTTGTGTTTGTCTTTGCATTGACAACTGTGCTTCTAAAAAAGTTTTTAACCAAGAAGGAGGTTCATCATTATTAATATTACTATTCGCGTTTTGATTAGATTGAGATAATTCGGCTATACGTTTGTTTGCTGCTTCTAATTCTGCTTGCAGCTCTCGATTATTTCTTGCCATGTCTCTTTTATCTTCAATCTTTTACAAATCTCCGATCACGAACTTGCAGTATACTTTTATAATGGTTCGTAAGCTTATTTTCTTTAAACAAATTTATAAGCTGACTGCCGACGACGCCATGTTATGAGTTCCACTAGTATCTGCAGTTAGCTCTTTTATTTATACGGAGTTACACGATAGTTATACGACTGAATCTGTAAGTTATACTAATAGTTTATCACGCGGTTAACCACACTTATCAAACCAGAGAGAAGAAGGCAGTAGAGCCGTGCGCTATGACGTCACATACTATAACAGCAAGTATGATCAAAAAAATTAAAAATAGGCCTACAATGTTTTACGATTTGTTGTATTTAAATAATTTCGATCCTTAAAGTGGGTGACATTTTGTTTTATCAAAATCGGTCATTTCATCGATGATGAAACTTATTATTTTTTACGCCTAACACATAATTTCATCTACTTACCATCTACTTTACCATAACTTACTACTTACTAGCCATTAGTTAAGACTAACTCTGCAATGCGGCCGTCAACAACAAAAAAGTTGTGCATGTTGTACTGAGATATTTAACAAAGTTTAAGCGATTTATAAATCTGTTTTGTTGCTGTTGTTGTTTTTGTTGTAACCACAGGGGATCTGGGTTAGTTTCATGAAGAAAAATTGTTTACAGTGAGTTATTGAAATACCTGGTTTTTGATACAGTCTGTTGATCGAGCACTCTTTCAAAGTTATAAAACAAATATCAAAAAAAATAACTTTAAGAAAATTATACAAAAATGTTGCTGATATGCTAGAATAGGGGTCGGCAACCTTTTGCACTTAAAAAGCCATTTTAACCAATATTCCAAAAAATAAAAAGCACTGTGACCCGCAAAACTATTTTCACAATCAAAGGAAAACAACACTGTGCATTACTTATACAGTATTTTTGATTTTAATAAAAAAATGTCATGGGTTGCATTTACAAAAGCAGTTCATGTAATTTTTGCTCTTGCATCTCAGCGCAAAGCATCTGCACATTAGGGCTGTAGGATGACACCTTCACCTTCACACAGGATTGTTAGCTGTCATCTGTGAAACGTGTGCGACATCTGTTTTTCATGTAGTTTATGTTCGAGAAAAGTTGCTCACATACGTATGTGGATCCAAAGATCGACAGGATTCTAAATGCATACTTTTTCATGTTATCGTACGTATCGGGGAGAGCATTCCATGTTTCGAAAATCAATTGGTCCGGTTTTGGGAGTTTTTCAATTTTACTCCAATTGTGACCCTGAGCAAGATCGGCCTTCTGACGGGCTACATCTTCAAGGTCAGCTGCCAGGCGTCTAAACTTGGATATCCATATGTCTTTGTCCTCTATGTCGGCCAATTCTATTTCAAAATCAGGTTGACTCACACCTGCCAATGCAATTAGATTTAGTTCCTATGGATCGATGCTGAAGGGAGAAACAGGAAAGGATAAAGTTTTTTTTTTCTTTCTAAACTCACAAAAGCGTCTCCCAAATGAGCTTTGCATTGCTATGATTGCGGATTGCAAATATTCCAAATTTATTGTAATGTCACTGTGAGTTTGTTTGAACTCTCTCAAACAAGGGAAGTGAGATAATGTACCTCTCTGTAAATTTCTGGCATAAACCGTGAGCTTTCGTTCAAATGCCAAAACATCTTCCAGCATATGCAGGGCTGTGCGTCCTCTCCCTTGAAGAGCTGTATTAAGCGTGTTCAGGTGCGCCGTCATGTCTATTATAAAGTGTAGCTTTTCCAGCCATTCCGCCTGTTCCAGTTGAGGATAATTAAACCCTTTGCTGTCCAAAAAGGTTTTCACTTCTTTCAAACATACCACAAAGCATTTCAACACTTCCCCTCTGGATAGCCACCGTACTTTATTGTACAACAAGAGATCAGAGTACATGCTATCCACCTCGTCCAATAACATACGGAACTGACGGTGATTTAAAGCTTTTGCCATTATTTTATGGATAATTTGAATGACTACATACATTACTTGCGTGCATTCTGGGGAAACGTTTGAGCACACAGGACCTGTTGATGTAAGATGCAATGAAAAGTCAGCAGCTGTCTGTCCAACGACTTTTGCAGTAAAACTACAAAGCCCTTGTGCGCACCTGTCATGCTTGGTGCCCCATCAGTAGCTACCGACACCAGGTGGTTTGTATTTATGCCTTTTATTCTTAAACATTCCAAGACAGCCTCATAGATGTCTTCCCCATGCGTTTAACCTTTCAGGGGTATTAACTAAATTAATTCTTCGTGTGGCCCAGCAGAGTTTGCATATCGGTAAAATAGTGCTATTTGTTCAATATCACTTTTGTCTTTAGACTCATTACAGGCAATACAGTACGGTACTGCGGAATTTATATCTTTAATTTGCTGTTTGGTGATGTCTTGTGCCATTTTGGAGGTTCTGTCTTGAACAGTTTTTGCAGAGAGTGGCATGTCACGGATTTTTTGCACGATTTCACTCTTGTTTTTAAAGTCCATGAATAAATGTTCAGATATCTTAATGAATGAATTTTTTATATATTCTCCATCAGTGAATGGCTTACTATGCTTGACTATTTCCTGAGCGGCCACAAAACTGGCATACGTGGTTGAATTTGCAGACTTGATCCACTTATTGAATTAATGTTTGCTTCGATCAGCGTTCCGCATTAGTTCTAAAACAAGCTTTTTTTCTCGCATCCCCTTCTGAATATTTTTGAGCAAAAGATAAATGCTTATTTTGAAAATGTCTTTCAACATTTGACTTTTTGTTGTTTGCTAATTTCTCCTTACATATTAAGCACACTGGTAAACCGGTCTTATCAGCAATGAAAGCAAATGAATTTGTCCACGAATCATTGAACGTTCTGTTTTCTTCAGACACTTTTCTTTTCTTAGATTTACTCATAGTTGTTGGATGTTACAAAGTTGTCTTTCTAAAATTAGCAAAACTAGCAACCTAAAAAATAATTTTAAATTGACTAATATGGTGCGCAAAAAGTATAATAGTTGCTTTCTTTGTTACACTTATTTACAGCGCAGTTTTACTGCGTGCGTCCTTTCTCACCGCTGCTAGTAGACTCCTAGAAACTATGTTAGTGGACTATGTCATTCATTAATTATCACGTCACAACCAAAAAATATCCGGGCTTTTTGAGTTTTCAGCAGTGAGCTGATTTTTCTTCAAACGGCATCTGTAACATTGGTTGACCTCAAATTCCTTTTGTTGTACCATGTTGTCTGATAGTGATTGATTCCCATGTCAATTATGCCACGAACTAAACCGCGCACATGTGGTTATGATTTCATTCATTACATGTGCTCAGTGAGATAAGACGTGAGTGTTTGTTCCTCTGTTTCGCTTTATACATGGTCGAAACTTTACAGTATCACTATCACAAGCTAAAAACAAGAACTGAAACAACAGAATGGATGAATTACAAACTTAATTAAGCGCTCGCTACAGCAACAATAAAATTTTAATAGATATGCACATACGGGTAAATTACTCTTCATTTTTTGATAGCCACAGAGAGCCGCAACAGAAGGATCAAAGAGCCGCAGGTTGCCGACCCCTAGTATGTGCCCTAGTACGACCCAGGGGAATGTGCCGTAAAGTGTCTTTCCCAAGGACACAACAGAATGGCGCAGGTGGGTTTTGAACCCAGACCATGTTGATCATCAGTCCGGTGCTTCAACCACTCGACCACACGGCCGACTTTGTGTATGGAGTCATTGTGTATGGAGACGATCTTGCAGAGTTCTTGCAGAGACGATCTTGCACGATCTTGCAGAGTCATTGTGTATGGAGACGAAGAAATTTGTGTATGGAGACGATCTAGCAGAGTTGCACTCTTTTCTAAACTGGAAAGACTTAGATATGACTTTATGTCGAGACATGGCTACACTTTCAGTATATATTTAGCCAGATGGTAACAGCAGCCCTTCATTTTAAATAATCGTGTGACCAGTGATGGGATTTAGGGGGTTTGTACCAGTTTGTCTTAAAATGTCATGATGTTCAGCGAACCCGTTTTTAAAAATGTATAAATTCTATAAATTTTGGTTGACAGATGTAGCTGATTCTAAATTTTTTTGTAATAAATTGTTTTTATAACAGATATAAAACTATTTTTGATATGCTCTATTGTTTTTCATCATTATTAACAATTAAGAATATTTTAGTTTCTGCAAATTCCTTGAGCTTTATTCGTACAGTTTTTGGAAAAAATGGAATATGGGTAAAAATATTTTAAGACGTAGCTTAAAATAAACTCAGCTTTTTTATTAGTTTGTTATATAAAAATTTGTTTTATTATTTATTGTTTTCAATAACTCCAAATATCTGGCAGAAAAAGATTTATGTTACTTTTAGGTTAAAAAATATAAGAAGAATACTAGAATTGAATTGGAGCAATTTTGGATGAAAAAATTACCCGAAAGATGGCAGAAAAAAAACTTTCTTGAAAAACCAAGATTATCAGTGAGGAAATGTAGAGTCACTTCAAGAAGTCACCATAAGTGATTTTTGTTCATGAAACTAACCCGGATTCTCTTGTGATTACCTTTTTTGAAGAGATGCTTTTTTCTTGGTTTTTTCATTGCCCCCTGGTGCTCTGGGGGGTTTCAGGTTAGTTTCACCTACAAAAATTGCTTACAATGACTTCCTTAAGAGACCCAAATGTTAGTACCTTGTATATTTTGTACAGTTGACAATTTAACATTAATGAACAATTAGATTTTTATAATTGTTTGAGTTAATGCTTTAAGTACCAGACTCATTTTACACATGTCTACATGTTGGTGCCAAGCATTTTTTTTTGTCTGTGTGCATTTAATGTGATTTATGTCATAAAGCACTCTGTAGAAAGAAAAGCATTTGATGTACATTATGTCATAGGCATTTAAAGTGTTAAACATCTTATTATATTTGCACATCATATTTTTTAACACTGTTTTTTTGGTTCTAGTTCACTATTCACCATGCTTACTGGATAATTTCTTAAGCTTGGGAGAGCCTGCAAGGTTGGTAACAGCAAACATTGAATGAGACCCATTTTTTCCACACTAATGTCTTATGCTTAAGGCATGCCTATACTAGTTAAATGAGAACTGCAGTCTGCAATGAGGCAAGAAAAATTAAGATCCTGTGTAGTAAGAATTGAATAGCAAGAGATGTATAAAAGACATTTTTGCTTCTCTTTTCTTGATTAAATGTCCAAAACCCAAAAAAAACAAGAATAAATTGTTTGTCATGTGATATGAGTGTCATTCACTAGTCAGGTTATGTGCTGTTTGTAATGATTTGATCTTATAAATTTAGTTTAAAATGCAATTTTCAATCTCACCTTTTGAAAAATGATTTGCTTATATATAAAGTCAATACAAAATTTATGTATAACTTTAATATGCCATCTCAGCATCATAAATTTGTTCTTATTCGTCAACTTAAACTCACTCACAAACATAGACTGAGATCACCAGCACAATTTAAAGACCAAATCATGAAATTTCAGTTTAAAAACCTGTATCATTATTTATATATTAATGTAAATATTGTATACAATATATATAACTGTTCATTTGTTGGTTGCTGAGATTTCAGGTTAGTGATAATTGTGCTAATGTAAACAAATATTAAAATGCTATTTTCAATAAAACTTGTTTACTTTTAATTTAGAATCGAAACAAGTTTTTCTGTTTATCGATGTTTCCTTACCCATCAGGAAAGCTGCATATGGGCCATGTCAGAGTTTATACAATCAGTGATACTATGGCGCACTACCACCGAATGAAAGGAAAAGAAGTCTGTGTTTTATTTTGAATCCAATACAGTACAATTCGGTTAATGCTTCTATGGTTAATACAACCAACTGCTTATTGCATCCAAATTGCTTGAAACAAAATTTTTTCATCATTTTCCATTATAAAAACTTTGTGTAATACATACAGTTTACACTCTTTATACAGTGTTCACTGTCAAAAATCTGGTATGAACAAGTAAAAGGCAATGATGAATGAAGTGAGGAAACAAGATTCAGTTAATGTCATTGCGTGGATTTTTCTCTGTTGAATACTGTAAATGCTAAAAATACTTCAAATTAATTGCATTTTTACTTTCATTGGGTTGCTCACAATGCTCAGTTGCAGTTTTAGGAAAATTGGCTATTATTACCACTGCTTGTTACATCCAAATTTGACCAGCCCAAGGTGGATGTATTAACCAAATTTTATTGTATTATTATTGATCTAACAACATCTTGCAAACCACACCTATTTATGGTGGAGACTTTTTAAACATTATTATGATTTTGTTTAGAACTAATTTTCTATTAATGATAATATGTATTTTTTTTGTATTTAAAAAAATTTGTTTAAAAACTAGAAAATCTTTAACTGCAGAAAATAAACATCGTAGAAAATGTATGTTTTTATTTTAATATCAATTTTTAAAAAAGATAGTATGAATTTTTTGAAGCACAAAAAATGAGCATGGAGAAAATAGTTTTGAAATTTTTTTCTAAGTTTTCTGTTTTTAATTTTTCTTTTAACTTTATAAAATATAACACTTAAGTTATTTATCTTCTGGGATTAAATGATGTAATGTTTTTATTGCTATTTAGGTTATTCATCCAATGGGTTGGGATTCTTTTGGACTTCCTGCTGAAAATGCAGCTTTGATTAATAAATTAGATCCTCAAAATTGGACTAACCAGTAAGTACTTGTATATAAACTGTAGAACAGAACAGAATTTATTATTTTGCCCAAAAAACAAAAATAAACACAATCAACGTCAACACAATACTATTGAGGCCAGGAAACATCTAATAGTCATAAGGTTTTTTAGTCAAAATGCTCCCTGATGCTGTAGATATTTTTTTACATCTTCAAACAACATATATCAATCTAATAGTTTTGGTTATATTATGGCTATAACAGTCTATAGTTTTTAATCTCACAAATTTAAGCCCAGAATCAGGGTTATGAATTTTTTAAAGCTTTGCTTTGTGTTTGGTATTTTTGTATTTACCATACGCAAGGCTATATCTAAAATATTTTTATTTGGATAAGAGTTACCTCCCGATGAACTGTAAAAGTGATACAGGTTGTTGAAATTGTTTTGTAAAAAATTTTTTGCATGGCTTTTATAATTTAATGTAAAGAAATTTGTTGGCAGTGCGGTTGAATGGTTAAGAGCACCAAGACTGTGATTGACATGGCCTCAATGCAAAACTTACTCATGCCATTCTGGTGTGTTCATGGAAAAGACACTTTATGGCACTTTCCCCTGCTTGGCGGATTAACAAGCACTTCTAAATTTCAGTCATATCTCTATAAAAAAAAACTAAAAGAACAAAATAAATAATTTAACCAGACAGCAATATCTTGGCATCTCCAGAAGCAGGTCAAGGTAATTGTTTGCTCTATGTATAGCACCTGCATTGCTTTCCTTCCAGTCAGGAGAATAAATACAGAGATGAAATGAAAATAAAATAAATAAAGCACTCTACTGAAGAGCACCAACAACTTATATATGACATAAAAATTTAAGCTCTAACTTTGTTATTGAGCACTTTAGAAGTACTGATTTTCATACAGTGTTATGACATAAAGGATATATTTTTTATGTCTTGTAAATATTTTACATTATTGCTTGATTTAAGAAAAACATCTTTAGAATTAAACAGCGATTATGTTGCAGAAATATATCTTACATGAAGCAACAATTGAATGACCTAAATCTGTCTTTTGATTGGGAAAGGGTAAGAATAGACCATGTCTAATACAGGGTGATCAGCCCAAGTGTAGACTCATTTAAAACCATATATGTTGTGAATTATAGAAGCCATCGTTTAAAGTAAGGGCTTAAAATAAAGGTACACAAATACACTTTCAGATTTATCAACATTTGTTTGAAATAACCTCCTTTTGCACAAATCATACATCGAAGTCTGTCAATAACCTGAGAACATGTTGCACGCAGAGTTTCTGGATATATTTCACTCCAGCTTTTCTTCAATGAGTGCTTCAAAGCATCAATATTCTTATGAGAAGTTACACAGGATTTGTGGTCCAACATAGACCAGACTCCAAAGTCCATCAGGTTTAAATCTGGTGAGGAAGGGGGCCAAAACGCCTTTGACTAAAAAGCCACAAAATTCTCCTTACATCAGCTCTAAACCGTTTT
Organism: Diplosoma virens; assembly: GCA_963680785.1. Taxonomy (NCBI): domain Eukaryota; kingdom Metazoa; phylum Chordata; class Ascidiacea; order Aplousobranchia; family Didemnidae; genus Diplosoma; species Diplosoma virens. The sequence continues at coordinate 22,329,631 of OY796890.1, forward strand.
GGCAGTATGGGATGTTGCCCCATCTTGTTGCAATGTCACACCACTATTTCCCATAGGTTTTTTAACCAATGTCAGCACTTCATCTTTCAACATGGCAAGATAACGTGCTGATTAATTTTTACACCCCCTTCAACAAAGATAAGGGGTGCTTTTTGGTCCCATGATGTCACACCATCCCACACCATAGTTGAAGCAGGTTTTTGACGTCTGAATGCTATCTGTTGTTCTACAGAAATGTTCTCAACATTCTTAGCCCAAGTCCGATCACTCTGTGTATTGCGGACTGTTTCAATCGTGAACAACGTTTCATCAGAGCAAAAAACAAGGGGCTGCATGCAGTCTTCAGAAACTCTGCGTGCAACATGTTCTCAGGTTATTGACAGACTTCGATGTATGATTCGTGCAAAAGGAGGTTATTTCAAACAAATGTTGATAAATCTGAAAGTGTATTTGTGTACCTTTATTTTAAGCCCTTACTTTAAACGATGGCTTCTATAATTCACAACATATATGGTTTTAAATGAGTCTACACTTGGGCTGATCACCCTGTATCTGCAAAATGTTCTTTAATCTTTGTGATTATTCTTTATAATAATAAACTCATTGGAGTTGTATTGTTTTCAAAAGTGTAACAAGCCTCCTAAATTTTTCTTGAGCTTCCAGTTCAGAAATCATCAATAGGAGAAGGCTTAAAATTGGAAATTGGGAATGAGGCCCTCAAAATTTTATGGTGTTGTAGTAAGAATTCAAAATAAAATTACTCTTTTTACTTTGCTCACAAAAAAAACCCATACTTATCCCCTCAAAATTTAGTATACCACTTTCTTCAAGTATTATCAATGTTTAACTGTACTATAGTTGTGTTTATAAAAAACAATTTTGAAAGGGTTTTTATTTTATATGTAAGTGTATTTACTACTATATATAGTTTTGCTGTACCCAGAAGCCAAACCAGGGGTGCAAGACATTTTAGTACCCTGGAAAAATTGAAAATAAGTAAATAAATAGCTTTAGAAGTGCTTAAATATAAAAAGCTTGTAAAGATGCTTTTGTAGTCTACTTGATAATATTTTAAAGTTTCTTTGTTTGTCAACTATACTTACTCCCACCCAGGGGTGCTGGAAGCAGGGTGACAAAAGGGCAATTGCCGTGACTTTCCAAATTGCTTTTGCAAAACATTGCAATTAGCTTAAGTAATTTTTTTTAATTTTAAAAGTATATCATTAGAGATAACTTTTATTCATTCTTTATTTATTGTCTAACTTGCAATACAATGTTGAAGGCAATAAACTTGGGGCAACCATCAGGCGATTACCCAGACCTACTGTGAAAACCTTAAAATATTGCTGTTCAATTAAAATTTTTTAATATTTTTAGTTTGTATTTAGATATGATTGTAGATCTACAGTAATTTAGAGCTGCTATTTTCTTTCCTGAGGAGACAACAGAATGATGAAAGTAAATTTTAAACTGCAGCTTATTGATTGTGTCTCCATCAATATGACCTTCCTACTTGCCTGTTCTTGTAACTTTTCATCAGACAAAATATTTAGGCTACTACTTATGGGATACAAACAGCATGTATCTCTGTATTATCTGATGTAATGCCAAAGAACTTTTGCTTTGTGTTCAATTAACTCTAGTTTGATTTGAGAAACTACTGTATTTAGCTCCTGTAGTGTAATAAATGGATCACTATACGTATAATTTTGTATATTGCAAATCACTGTTTAAACATTAATCTGTTTGCATTAACTTGATTTGCTTATTTTGGGTGAAGCATATTTTTATCTAATTTATTTTGTGAGGTTTCCTACAAATATATTTTTGGGCACATCCAGATTTGTTTTGTTATATTTTTAAACTCTTCTTAGACTTTAATTTATTAAATCATGCTACTTGGTTTTTTCATAAAAAAAACCCTCTAACTAATTAGCTTTTTTTCACCACTCTTTAGTTTAAAGTATGTAAATCCAACATTCAATTCATCCAAGTTATTTATTGGAATTGGCACTTAGTCTACTTTTCCTAAACCATTTTTGGTAAAAAGCTCAGAACTGTTCTCATTAAAGTTTTTAAAACCAAACAACCTATATTGTGTCACTGTTGAAAGAATCCTTTGAAAATTTGAGTATGAATCAATCTGGGAATCTGTTCGATTTGAGTTAGATTTGTGCTGCTACATAATTTAACCTTTAGCAAACAGTTTATTGATCATTCCAGGAAAGCCAATTTTAAAGCTGGTAAAGAAATATTAAACATCTTTTGCTAATCACATGTAATCAGCTGATTGTATAATTACATGCATTTCTGGGATCAATTCAAATCACCATTTTGATAAAATACATTATACTAAAATACAGCTCAACTACGTCAATTCTAACTCATGCACCCACTGCATAAAACACAGTTAAGTAATCAATTAGCTCAAAGATAGAACAATATATGCCATAGTGTGAACACTGAACAATGTATGCCAGTGTGTTGTAATGTGCTCATAAGAATAAAAACATTGGAACATTTTTAATGAAAACAATGACTGCACAATCACAAGACCATTAAAGCTTTCCATTTTCAAACAACAGGCTAAATTTTTTCTCAAAAATAAATAAAATAAATCTCTTTGTAATACTAGTAGTTAAAAGTTTGTGATCAAATTTAAGAAAAAAGACTGGTTGAGGAATCAATATACACTATTATTGAGAAACAGCCTCATGGCTTATTGCATTTACCAAAAAGCTTGAGTAAATTTTATTAGAGCCAGTGCTTGTTTTAATGTCAGAGAAAAATTTGAAGCATTTTTATAAACATTAAAAAAATGTTTGAAGAAAGTAAATATTTGGGCATGGGGTCTACTTTAAAGTCAATAGCAATAAAGCCATTGTAACCTCAGATTTTCAGGCTTCAGCATCTGTGATTTGATAAAAAAATTTTCAAACTATTTACAGGGTGGACCATAATGACAGGACACAATTTAAACGTTATTTTCTTAGATTATATAAACATCACACAGTTCTAAATTTATTTATTACATAACTTATACATAGGAGTTTAACATGTTATCTAAGATTTGAATATTACATCAAGTTTTATTACTTTCAGGTATTCATAGTAATAAATTGATTTTTGTGACCCTCATAATGTCATGGACTCAAAGAAATTGCATATGTAGTCGAAGAATATTTCACCAGCCAAAGATCTATTGTTGTAGCCCAAAGAAAATTTTGACAGCATTTTGGAAAGCGAGAAGCACCATCCTGAAAAGTGATCCTTTGTGCAGTTACAAATTTCCGAATGACAGGCAATGCCAGGAAGAAAAAATCTTCCAGTCGACCTAGAACATTTCGTAATGCAGAAAACTGTGAACCTGTGGAGAAGGCCATTACACAAAGTCCTTTTAAATCTACGTGTCAATTGGCTCAACAGGTAAATCTTCCATGAACCAGCGTCAACAGGATTTTTAAAGAAGACTTGCATCTGTATCCGTATAAGGTACAAGTGCAACAATTACATCCGCCAGATAAGTTGCAAAGAAAGACTTTTACTGAACGGTTTAACAATATGTGTAGGGAAGAAGAATATTTTTTACAGCACCTGATTACTTCAGATGAAGCTCATTTTCACCTATCTGGTTATGTCAATAAACAAAACAGTAGGTTTTGGGGTTGCAAAAATCCTCAAATTGTGCATGAAGGGCCTTTGCACAGTGAGAGGGTCACAGTGTGGTGTGCAGTGACTTATTCATGTGTGATTGGTCCTTACTTTTTTGAGGACGAAAATGGTGCAGCTGTAACAGTTACTGCAGAGCGTTACAATCACATGTTGAATACCTTCTTTCTTCCCGAGTTAAAAAGGCTTAATCTGAAAGACATGTGGATCCAACAAGATGGTGCCACTAGTCATACAGCACAACTTTCAATGACAACACTTCGATCAAATTTTCCCAAACATCTCATTTTGAGATTCGGCGATATTCATTGGCCATCCAGGTCACCTGATCTAACCCCACTGGACATTTTTCTGTGAGGTTACCTGAAAGATAGGGTATATGCAGGCAGGCTTCAAACAACAGAGGAACTGAAACAAAGCATCCGTACAGAGATTACAGCTATTCAAGTTGATATGCTAAGCCGCACTTTACGTGATATGAAAAATCGAACTCTTGAATGTTTTAGTCGTAATGGTGAGCATTTCAGAGATGTAATATTCAAATCTTAGATAACACGTTAAACTCCTGTGTATAAGTTATGTAATAAACAAACTTAGCAATCTGTGCTGTTTATATAATCCAAGAAAATAGCATTTAAAATGTGTCCCGTCATTATGGTCTACCCTGTATGTTATTAACACAGCACTTGTCCTGATAAAATACACAGCACAGTTGTTTTTTAACAAAGTTAAATTAGTGCAATTATTGCTCATTGGCAATGTGGTAAACTTCGGTATCTACAATTCATAATATTAGCATTTTAGAGCTATATAAGAAATTAATTCTTGTATCAATTTACAAATTAGTTTATTTTAATTCTTTGTATCATTTAAAAGTGCTTTGTAGTTTTGAATAAAATAAAATTGCTCTTAATTAAAATTTGTTATTTTATATTTGCGCCCCCATTGAAATTTACTACACCCATTATATGTTTTTTTTTTTTAAAAAACAATTTTGTTAGTATGAACATGTTTATTTACGAATATTGATACCATATTTTTTGAGGACCTCATATAAATTTAAATTTTAAACCCCCTATCGTAAACTAGGTTCATCTTTATAAGTTTTGTTTATTTTGTCATATCATCCTAATTTTGGCTATTTCTTCTTCAGACATAAGCCATCGGCGAACGATTCAACCATCAATTCAAGCTACTTTTAAAGATATCAAGATATTGCTGTCTGGATAGAGCTAAAACGATTTAGTCACCACTATAACACCGCTTTGTACCTTTCGGTTGCACTACCTAATATTTGTACGGGAAAAAATGATTAAATTCGCTTACACTCTTTTTATAATTTTTATTTTTCACATGTCCTTTGACAGTTTTTAAATCTAAAATTTTCAAAAAAAACTCTTTATTAGGTTCACACTTAAATGTAAAAACTTTACACCACTTTTTTAGGTTTCTGCTCTTTGTTGCTTATGAGTTTTTTGTTTTAGGAATTATCAACGTGCTCTCCTGTATATTATAAGTGGACTCAGTATTTGTTTTTGAAATTGTTTCAAGCTGGATTGGCTTATCAAAAAAAGGTAATGCAATTTTCAACAGTTTTCTTCACCAAGTATTTTCCCGAAAGTTCGATCGTTGACGGTACAGTCTGTTTAAAACAAGTGCGAATTTAAACCTGTATTTTGTCAGCTAAACGTTCTATTTAATTTTTAACTAATTCTGAGTGTCTCCCAATTTGTTGATTTTACATTCAATCATTGCAATCATTTGCAGGCGCCTGTCAACTGGGATCCAGTCGATGAAACCGTTCTCGCAGATGAACAGGTATATTCTATGTTGAGGTTTGTCTTGGAGGTTTATTAGTGAAATGAAGAGGAGCATTTTTTTTCAAAATCATGTTATAGGTAGACGAAGAAGGCAAGTCCTGGAGGTCTGGCGCTCTTGTGGAAAAGCGATTGTTAAAGCAATGGTTTTTTAGAACGACCAAATATTCCGAGGTGCTTCTTTGTTTTTCTATTTTTTGACTTGACAACAGTAGACGCTTTCTTGTTCAATGCATTTGCATTTCGGACTGAAATTATGACTTTAAATTTTTGAAAATCAACCATGGAAGTCTCGACATAAAATCAAAGGTAAGTTAACTTAGTTGCCACGAATTATCCATGTTTGAGTGAAGTTTCGGTTGCAGCAGCACAAATAGAGGAAATATAAAATTTTAAAAAGAATTTTGAACTTGCAAAATATACTCGATTGTTTTATTGCGAGATGTCTTAGCAGAAACATTAAACATCTTACAGTTTAAGGAAAAAAGAAAATTGTTTTCACCCTTGGCAGAGTGCTTAAGGTCACCTTTCTGATTGTGATCATTATCAACATTCATTTGATTTAATTTTTTTCATGCTGTTGTCTCTTTGTGACAGGCACTTTATGGCATTTTCCTCTACTTAGTACTTGTAGCAAGCAGCTCTATACTACATATCTCGTAATAAATGACTAAAACTCGAAAGAAAAACTTCAACCAAACAGCAAAATCTTGACATCTCCAAAAGCAGCGAAAATAATTATTTGCTTGTTGCTCAAGCTTAATGATTCTTCCGTTGTCCTGCGAATCAAAGGATAAAGTAATTGATATGATCAAATATTACCGTATCAAATTAGATAAAAAAAAATTCCAGAACTCGTCAAAAATTGCATAGTTTCTCATTCTAGCCTATTATTTCAAGAGCGATTAATTTTATTCAAGCATGAGCGACAGAACTTTTGTTCTTTTCTTGAGATTTCTATTTGTTATAGCGTAACTTGCTAATGCTTCATTTTCACAACAACCAAGTAGAAAGTTCAAATGTCACGTGCCGGTTTGACGTTGAACTTACAGTTTATTATTGTTCAGTCCTTACTCAGCACAATCAATGAAATTGAAGAAAACGTCGGAATCAAATCTATGCAACGACATTGGATCGGTAAACCCAATGGAACATTTGTTGATTTCAATTTGGAAGTAAGTTAGCCAAGTCTATTCATGCACCTTTTAAATAGTATTTTTTTCAGTGTTGATACTGCATACAGTTTTAGTCATTTCATGAAACTATTGTTTAGAATAGTGAGTGGTTCTCAAATTTTTTTGAAGTGCTGAACACTTTTTGACGAAACTCTTAATTACAAAAAGTAAAAGAGATTGGTTATTATTACCATGAGACCGTGACCTGACAATTGATCGAACGACACTTGATCGAAACGCTAAATATGCTAGTTACTACAATGTAAAAATTATGCAAAAAAATGACAGCAATAGGCATCTAATAACACATAACCATGACAAGAAATGTACTTGTTGTCCCTCTAAAAATGCTTTCCCCATGGACCTGGTTAAGAAACCCTGACCTTGACTTTGGCTAAAAATTATAAAAAATAAAAACAAACTGTCTTCTTACTGATGGCCTCTGGTTTTTATGAATCTAATTTACAGTAACAAAGAGATTATTTAATCACAGAAACGTACATATACGGACACGTACAGTGTCGTTTCGATCATGTGTCGTTTCGATCAAGTGTCGTTCGATCAACTGTTGTAGTACAAATATAGGACACATAGCCATAGATATGAACCAATGAATTATTATAAAATATCGAAAATGGTAATAGAGTATTTCGAGCAAAATTTACAGAAATGTACATATACCCATAATAAAGTTAAAAAGATTTGTGTCTCCTATAAAAAAGTTTTGGGGAACGCTGGTTGAGAAGCAGTTGTTTAAAATGCTCTTAGTAAAATTAGAAAACTGTGATTAGCTGTTTTTAAGCTTGTCATATTTTTAGGTGAATGGAAAAAAGTGTGAAGACAGTCTTTCAGTTTTCTGTAGCCACCCCGAATATATTTCATATGCGACTCACATTAATCTCCACTCCAGTCATTTGCAAGAGCTGACCCTCATTTTCAATGATGTTGTAAGCCTTGAGCCGTGCTATAGTTTTACTTTATATTCGGTGTAAATTGTTCATATTTTTTTAATTGTAGATGGTGTAACTCCGTTGTTTTCATTTGAAACATGAGTGCCGTAGGGCCTCTAAAGTGGAGAAAGTAAAACTCTGCAAAAGTAGCTTTGTCTCCATTATTTTGGAGATATCTGATAATAAATTATAGACCAACAAAAATTTTTTGCAAAATTTGAACCTTTACCCAAAAACACCTTGACACTCAAAGTGTTAATAAAAGATTCCTTATTGTATATTAAATTTTTAGCTTATGTTTTATTTTTTTATTCCCAATTTATGTAGTAGATAATATTTTTAACTTGCTTTGGCATAAGAAGTAAGTATAATGAAAAGCTTTGAATATCATTGTCTTTTTGCTGTGTTTTTTCTATTAAAAGTTGTGTTAATTTCTAGTTTTTGCCTGACGTGTTTGCTATTAAAATTGCCTCTTTTCTTGAAGCAATAGATTTGTTGGCACCGAAAAAACTTGTTTGGATTCTGGTTTATCTATCGCTTTAAGCTTTGACTTGAAAATAAATTTAGTATTTAAAAATGATGGTTTTTTTAAAAGTATGTGTTTTATACCGATTTTTGGTTGAAATTTTGATAGATTTTTCTTTCAAATATAAAAGCGAATCTGTCTTGCCTAAACACTAATCTGTAATGTTATTCTGTTCGGTAAAGATTTACTTTAATCTCATATTCTATTTAAAATAACAAATACAGCCAAAAAAATATATTTCAGGGTGCTGACTTGACCACCGATCAGTTGCAGACTGTTGAGAGCGGTAAGCACTTTTTCAATGTTCTGCTTTGCCAATCGTGAAAATGCCGGCTTTTTTAGGTCTTGTAATTCGTCAAATTTCTGCGATTAATCCATTTACCAATGTCAAAATTCCATTTGTCGTTAGCGATCACAAAACCGAAGATTTCCACTCCTCGAATATTTTAGGTAGTTCTTGATTGTACACTGTCTATAAGGAAAAGCTTGATGCGTTTTTTTTGTGTGTGCAGCAATGTCAATGCTTTGTAGGCGTCCCGCAGTTGGATGAAGTTGATGCAAACATCGCCGTTAGAAATGGCCTGGAAATTCAAGACGTTGAAGTAAATTAAGATACTTTTGATGTATTCGTTTAAAATCGTGGCAACAATATAAGCAGGGATTATATTTTAGAAAATTCCTTCCCGAGCTGACGTTTTAAAGCAAATTCACTCTCTCGGCTGTGGACATGGTCACATGACCAGCAGCGGTCTTCGTGATTGGCTGATATCTCGGCAGCGTCGTTGGGGAACGCCCATTCCAGTAATTCACTGTTCAATTCACGGCCCGGTGCCGGTTGATGAATCCGATTTGCCAGTTTTATTACCGGAACACAACGAAGACATTGAAACGTGGAAGCAAACGAAATGTCCTATGTAACTTCTTTCATTAAGAGTTTGATAAATTGAACTCGAAAACAGTTTTAAGAGGAAATCAGTGAAGCGTTCCAAATTTTATGCTTCGGGTTTTAAGACTCTTGATGTTTTTAAAAATGCCTAAAAAAATAAAGAATTTTTTGGTAATTTGTTTTTGTAAGGCCGTATAGTATTCCAAATTTAAATACAGTATATATTCGTAATAGCTTTTCAAGAAGTTTTTACTTATTTGTTTTAGTATAATCTTATTAGTTTTTTTATTTTTTATTTAAAGATCGATCTTGCGCTTGAAAAAATAAGGTTTTGTCAAGTGGTTTTGTTTGTTGCATTTATTTTTCTAACTTCACGCAACAGCAAAACTTTTAGATTTCGCTTTGCTAATCAAAGCGACATCTAAAAGTTACTCCGCCTACTTTGGAAAAGAAAATAATAATCGTCTTCCTGTATTTTATAAGAGCACAACGACAAGCGACTTAATCCGTCATCGAATTCCCGGCCTTGCGATTACGAATCCAATCATACGCGACACACTAACCCTGTGTTCCATGCGTGATAAATCGTCGCTTTATGTTCGATGTGCAATAAATCGTCGCTTGTTTCAGTTGCGGGAAAAGTGCGTTTCGCGAAACAGACACGATGGACACGTTCGTCGATTCTTCGTGGTATTTTATGCGCTTCACCGACCCCAACAACGAACACGAGTAAGTCTTTGCTTTAACCATCGAACATTTTCGTTTTCCTGATTTTACTGATGCACAGAAAAACGTCGGAGGTCTTATACACTTAGGACAATTGTTAAGCGATTATCTTGATCTGCTTATGGAGATGCCCAAGATATTGCTGTCCGGTTGAATTTTTGTATTTGGTTTTCTGTTTGTTTTATTTAGAGATATCATTGAAACATAGAGCTGATTGTTGAAACCGCCAAGCAGAGGAAAGTGCCGTAAAGTGTCTTTCCCAAGAGCACAACAGAATGACGCGAGTAGGTTTTTAACCACGACCCTGTCGATCACGTTCGTCATCCATGCGACGCTCTGAACCACTCGGCCACGGTAATGAGAATGGATACGTCGTTTATTGGAATGATCGCGTTAGTAACTTTTTCTCTTTAGTAACAGTTACTCTGGGGAATTACAGCTCCGGCTGCGGTCGTGTGTTTCATGTGTCTGTGTTCCATGTGTCGCGTGTTTCTGCTTGTTCGATTCACGTGTGCGTTTGCTTGTTGCTGTTTATCTCGTGACAATATGTTTGCCAAGTTGCTACTTAACACATTGCTCATCAACTCAAAATTGTTGTAATTGTCTTTGACTTATAAAATTCCTAACAGAATCTTCTCGAAAGAAAAGTGCAGGGAAATAATGCCTGTTGACCTGTACATCGGCGGGAAGGAACACGCGATCCTCCATCTTTACTTCGCCCGATTCATCTCTCACTTTTGTGCAGACATCGGTCTCACCGTTCACAGGTGAAATTCAGCTTGCTTTGCTACACTGTAAGCTGAACTCAGATAAAAATGTTGATTAATTTCATGACGAAATATTGATAAATTTCCAGTCGAGCAAGAAAGCGCTGTTTCGCATTTGACTGAAAACACAGCATCGCTATCACTGGGTATTGTATATGTAATGAATGGTGCGTCTGTCCCTACGTTAGACGTTGTTTGATTTCTTTTCGGGTCAAACCAAGGTCGTTAAAATTATTATTCACAATTTTTATTGCTTGACGATAAGTGTTATAGAGATAAACTGAAACGATATTGGAAATCCCCTGAACAAAGACTAGCTTTTTTAGCATTGCTCTTTAGGAGCCATGATATTTTTGTCGCCTGAAACCAAAATCTGTTTTTTCATTGCACAGGGAGCCGTTTAAGAAGCTTTTGGTGCAAGGCATTATTAAAGGTCGGACTTATCGACTGAAAAAAGGCGGGAAATATTTGGCTCCCGATGAAGTTGAAGAGAAAGGTGAGATTTTGATCAGATGAAGATGATATTTTCATATTTTCGGGTTGCACGCGTCTCCTGTTTGCAGACTCCCGTCTGTTTGAAAAGTCAACCGGAGAAGAAGTCGACGTTACTTTTGAGAAGATGAGCAAATCCAAGTTTAACGGAGTTGATCCTCTCGACTTCGTCTCCGAATGGGGAATCACCTTATCAAGGCTCTTTGTTTTATACGCGGCCGCACCTGATGAAATAATACACTGGGATACTAAAAGTATGCTTTTTCAATTTGCACATTTTATGTATGAATTGCGTTGTGAGAGGTCAGATGGTGACGCAACATTCTGCTGTCTGCATTGCTCAGGCAATGTTGACATGTGATTTTGGCGATGTTTCGAGACGATTAAAAAACGAAATCCTGTGCGAGAGTATGCTTCGTATCTTGTGCTTTTGACCTCGATTGAAATCAATGGTAAATCATATGTTCCAGGCGATGTGATTCCCGGCATGATGAGGTGGCAGATGAAGTTGTGGAGGAGCGTGGGTCGCTTGATTGAAGCCCGGCATCATCCGGTCAAAGGTCACGTCGACTTCGACACCGAATTCGAGTTGGAATCGAAAACAAACAAAACAATACAAACAGTAGGATTGTGATGATGATGATGATGGCCATTTTAGCCACATTCAGTTTGCTTCTTGTTTCAGGTCACCAATATCTACGAGGAGACCTGTGTGTTGAGTGCAGCAATCACTTTTCTCATGACCTTGGCTCGTTTGACAGCGGTAGCTTTATTAATCGGTTTAATTTCGTATAATTACATCTTTTCGAGTTGGAGATTTTTTGTTTTGAAAAACAGCTCTGCCAGCTGACATTTGTTTCAGAACATGAATGACGTCGTCGTATCGAACAGTCGAGAATTCGAGCGCAGTGTGTGTGCCCAGGTGATCATGTGCGCTCCAATGATGCCGCATTTCGCCTCCGAGCTGTGGACCGGTAAATTTACAGTTTTGAATTAATATGCGGCAATTGAGGTATTCAACTTAAATTGCAGTGACAAGATGTTTAAGAAAAGTCGAGCCGTTGATGTGTAGTTTTTTTTTATATTTAGCTTCGAGTTTTTGAAGAATTAGTTTTAAAGTGACCGGGAACGTAGCTGATCTTGACATCGCGATTTTAATCGGTTTGTTTTTATCGAAGAATATTTCCAACAAACAGTTTTAAATAATTTTTCTACTTAAAATAAAAAAGCTTTTTTAATTTTAGGTTTGCGCTCGATGAAATTTAAGTTGAACAATTTCGATTGGGACAAGGAGGTGCTTGATCAGAGTTGGCCAGAATCATCCAAAGTTCCTCAGCCTCAAATCTTTGATGTTTGGGTGAGGTCATGTCGACTTTTTATACTTTCAAATCGACTGTTGTAAAGCGATCTCAATAGCAATTTACTGGAAACTAATGAAACGCTTTTGCCAAGTGTGGCGTCATAATTTGGTGATTTCGGATCGGTTTTTCGCGATATTGCGACGGAGTTATGAGTCCAAACTCCGTCAGTGAAAACGTTCTTTATTCAGGTGAATAAGAAATACTGCACAAAGCTCTTAATTCCCCCGGATGAACAGGACCCAGAAAGAATAAGAAATTGTGCGATGAGTCACGCGAAAGTAATGAAGCGAATCAAAGATCCTATCGTTGAAACGATTTTCAAACCAAACTTAATTAAGTTTATTACTTCAGCTGAATCATGACGATATATTTCCCTTCCTTCTTTTTTTGTTGAAGAAAAATTCAAAAATGCTTAACGCGAAAGCGTATGCCGATAGTGTTTTTGCAGAATTGTCTGTATATGACAGCACTTCTAAACTCTTAAAGCAGCACACGGAAATTTTACTTTTCAACTTCGACGACGAATTCAAGCGAACCTAAATCAAAACTAGAAAAAATACTAGAAATAGCCGTCTGACGTTTTGCCAATCATTTTTTTATCGGATCTATGTAATTCAATGTTAACTTGTTTTCGTTTATTTTTCTAAAATCTAATAAAAAAGAACAGTTAGGTGTTGTTTTTTTTATACAAGAATTAGTTTGACTCTCGGTATGTCAATATTTCTTGATTTTTCTAATTGACTTCGATCGTTATTTAAACGCGTCGTTCGTCTAACCTTGCTTTAATTCAAGATTCTGCTACAGGTGGTTGGATGGTTCAATTACCGTAAAACCTCTAATTTAGCGCCACCCTGTCTCTTCAAGAAGTAGCCGTAAGCGATTTCTTTTTGCTGTGAAATTAACCCGAAATCCCTCTTTCAGCATCAGCATTAGCATGGAATAAAAAAAAAAAAGAGAAAATGGATCTCTGAAGAAGCGATAGTAACCGCAGGGGAATCTGGGTTAGTTGCACAAACAAAAATCGCTTACGGTGACTTTTGAAAAAACAGGGTGGCGCTCAATTAAAGGTTTTACGGTAATATTTATTGATCTATGTGAACAGCGATGCTTAACGGTTTTTTGATTCTGAGATCAAACAATCAACTTGAACCGTTATCTTCAACCACTTTGCGCAGGGTACAACTTGAAACTGACTGACCGTCAGTCACAAAAGCTTAAAAATCTGCTCGAAATTACACCGCACTGATAAAATGCCAAAAGTGGAAAAACGCAAAGTTAATAAATTTAACTGTCTCAAATGCTGCAAGTTGAGTTTCCCTCCCGATCGACAAAAAATGTTCGTTTTAATTGACAGTCCAACCTTTTTACGTCTTTTTTTTTAGTTTAAGCGCACAACAATGTTATCAATTTTAGGTCTTATGCTTTAAAATCGGCAACAGCATGGACGATTGAGTATAAGCGTCGTATTGATGATAAACGCAGTCGACACGGTCGCAATTCAAAACCTATTTTCGTCATTCTTTTCTGTTCTTTGGAAAGGCACTTTACCGCATTTTCTTCTGCTGGGTGGTCTTAACAAGCAGCTCTAAATTCAGATTATCTCTTAATAAAAGCTTAATTAAAATTAAATGCGACATTTTTGCATACCCACAAGCAGATCGGGGTAATTGCTTGACGGTTGGTTTAAGGATAACGCCTCCGACGTTTTACTGCCGATCGGGAGAATAAATAGAGATTAAAATGAAAAAGATTTGGATCAAGTTTGCAATTGTTTGTGCGTAAAATTAATATTCTTAGGGCATGTAAAAATTTTTATACGCGTTGATAAAAAGATTTTAGTCGTTGTTTGTAATCACTAATGACGAGATAAACTAATATATTTATCTCGCTATCGACGATAAAATAAAATTACTTTTTCTAAAACAGATGTAAATTAACGTTTCTGCGATAATTTAATCGAAAATTCTTCGTAAAAATCTCTAACAGGCAAAAACCGATAGGGTCAAAATGAATTTAAAAAATATTAAGTTAAAAAAAATAGACCCACTAATACGTAAGTGATTTAAGACACATTTTTGCGGTGTAAAATTTTTGTACACTTAAGTTATGTCGCTGGGTCGCACAAATAATTGATTTTGGGATATGGGTAAAGAAGTTTAAAAACCAAACTTAGCTTTAAGGCAAGCATCAATATCAAAGCCGGCTTAAAAAAAGCTATCTTCTCACTCTGGATAATGGTAAATCTCAAAGATAAACACGTGCAATTCAACCCTTAAGCGGTAATCAAGGATCTGGGAGGCCCGGTTAGGGAGAAAATTTACAAAACTTTTTTCTTTGATTTTTAGAGCTGTTGTTCCTAGAATGCCTAAAACAGTTCTTTTTGCAAAACTTAAAAACAGAGTTTAAATTAATACGTCAGAAAGAAATTTTGGTACGCTAAAAATAAGTATGCACCTCAAATTGTAATTAAGAGCCTCCGAGGCCCGGTTGTAATTTCAAGAAAACTTCAGAATTTGCTCTACTTCTTACAAAATCTACATTGTATACCTCACTAAAATGAGTTCTTTTCTTTTTAGGTGCTATTTAAAGTTTAAAAATGGCTGACAGAAATGTGTTTCAAATGCTTCATGCTGAACTCAATCAACAAAATAACAGTGACTTCGACAACAGTGACAGTGAAACATTGTCAGGAGATAAATATATGCCCTCTGATACTTCTGATTCATAGGCAGATGTATTAAAGAAAAATTTAAGGGCAAGAATAGAAGAGGAAGAAGCAGGTGATTCAGATGAAGAATGATCAGCACAAGTTGGTGGTGACACAAGAGTAAACTTCACTGCACGAGGTGGAACTGTATGGCAGTCCACAACACCTCAAAGAAAAAGGATGCAGCAGCACAATATTATCGTTCACGTGCAAAACCAACCAACATACCAGGAGTAATAACTGACATTCTGCAAGCTTTTAGATTGTACGTATCTGATAAAGTTCTAGACATAATTGTAGCCTACACAAATAAAGAAGCTGAAAGGGTGTTTGCCGAAAAACATAGCTCTGGTATAGATGAGAACGAGAATAGCGCAAAGTGGAGATTGACGGATAAAACAAAAATACTGGCTTACATTGATGGGCTGGTGATCACTGCTGATCACTTGAAGCAGAACCACTTGCCGCAAAATGGTTTATGCGACAAAAAATATGGACCTTCAATATTCAGAGCTGCAATGCCGCAGTATCGGTTCATCGCCTTAACGTTCACGCTTCATGCGTTTTGATGACAAAGACACAAGAAGAGCACGGCGAGCGAATGACAAACTTGCGCCTATCAGAGATCTGTTTAACGAAATCAATAAATTCCTTCTTAGATACTACACACCAAGTGAGTATCAAATCGTTGATAAGCAGGTAGTTTCTTTTACAGGTTGTTGTCCTTTCAGCCAGTACATTCCGAGCAAGCCAGACAAATATGTCATGAAAATCTTTTGGGTCTGTGATGCAATGTCTTTCTATCTGTTGAAAGTTAAGCCTTATCTTGGAAAAGAAGGATATACTTGGAAAAGAAGCTTAACAAAATATAGGCCGAAATGTTGTGCTCGAATTATCGGCTCCTTTCAATCAGAGTAGGAGAAATATCACGGTGGACACCTTTTTTTGCGGACATGATTCTAGCTGCAACTCTACTGCAAAATGACTTGACTCTTGTCGGCACTTTGCGAAGAACAAAACATTTATTCCACCAGACTTTCTCCCATCAAGACAGCGAGAAAAAAAAGTTCTACCCTTGGATTTCAGAAAAGTTCAACATTGGTGTCGTACTACCAAAAAAGAACAAAACTGTATTATTACTCTCAACTATGCATGATGATAATGCAGTAACCGATGATAAAGCAAAGAAACCTGAATTGATTAACTTTTGCAACCAAACAAAAGGGGAAGTTTATTGTTTGGATGTGCTTATCCACAGCTACATGTCCGAACGACAGACGAGACAATGCCAATGTGTTTCTTTTATAATTTGGTGGATGCTGCAGGAGTTGCTTTCTTCATCATTTGGACTTTTCTTTACCCTGACTGGAAATCAAGCAATACAAACAAGAGAAAACTGTTCCTGACATTTCTAGGAGAATAGCTGGTAGATGCAGAGATCACAAGGCGTATCGGGAGGGAAAAACTTTGACAAAAAGCTAGAAGTGCCATCGAGCAAATGGAATATTCACTACAGAATGCCCATGCAGATAGTCCAAGATTAGTGATTGCGTTAGAGCTCAAAAAGAAGCGGTGTTACTTGTGTCCTCAAGATAAAGACAGGAAGAGTCAACAAATATGTCAGAAATGTCAAAGAAATGTGTGTGGAGAGCACTCAGTCACAACCAAAATATGTCACATGTGTGCATAGTTAGGCTACATCTTTATTGCTTTACATCCCTGGTCAAATATGTTGCGTTTTACAAAGATTTAAACCTGCAAACAACCATTGTAGTGGTTACCAATACTGTTTACAGAACATTCTATTGGCATGTGCATAGTCTATCTCAATTATATCACGAAATTACGACCGTAGTACAGTAGTTGTTCAATACATATCCTTTTCATATAACCACGATTCTTTGATTTTGACATAGCATAAGCCGAAGAAACAGTTTTTTGTTGTAATCATAGTTAAGTTTGATCCAAGACCATGTTCTAAAGACACATAAAGCTAAAGTTATAAACTGAAATACAATTGAGTCACTTTTTCCCCTTTATTTTAGTATCGGATCTGTTAGGCCCGAAATCACTGTTTGTGTTATAAATCTGAAATTACAGTTTAAAGGTTAAAGCGTATGTTGCATTGCGCTTTTTTTTGTACCCTTGCGCACTTTGCCTTGTGCTCACAGAAATAAAAGGACTACAAGACAAGACAAAAAGTTATTTTTGTTTGTTCAACAAAAAGTTTTCAATAAATACAGTACATGGACCATTTGAAGAAAAATATATGTAAAAAAAAGCAGATCAGATGTAAGTTTATTTTAGTTTCAGTTGAACAAACAAGACAGTAAACGATTATTGAACAGCCATCTAGTCAAAAAACTGCCCTTTTCAAAAATACATATTTGAAAATAAAAAACTACATACAAAAGCAATAAAAAACACAAACATACACAAAAAAAGTATTCACATTATACACAAGTAATACAGTACTACAAAAAAATTTAAATCTTTAGTGAAAAGTAAATTTTTTAATCAATAAACTGAAATTAAAAAAAAACACAAACACAAAAATAAGAAATGAGAAAAATAATATATATGTATATATATACGTATAAGTATAGTGATGTAAAAGCAAATTTAAAAAACGAGAATGACATTTCATATGGTTTTATGGTGTATATAATCTTGCATAATTCACATCAGAGACTGAAATATTTAGTATAATTTTAGCAAGTGATTTTTAAATTGCTTACAGAAAAAGAGGTTTGGATAGGTTTTGTAGCTCAAAAGGAATTTTGTTCCAAAGTTTTACTCCAGTGAAATTGCTGGAAGTTGTGCTACCATGCAAGTTTAATCTTTTCAAATAATAATTTTGATTACTAATTGATCTAATTGTGTACGAATATTGATTTTTGACTGATTTAAAATAATGAATACTTGTTATTGCGCTTTCACAACTTTAACAATTGCGTAAGTTTTGTAAGTGCCTATCTCTGATTGATCGTGCTTTCACAGTTAAGTCAGTGTCATCGTAACTTTAATGCAATCTGAAGAGTTTTTAATAACAAAACTTAAGCTACAATTTAACCAAATAAAATAAATTAATAAGTATTGCAGGTTTGACACCTGTTTTAAATACAATAAGCACTAGCTGCTTTGACCTGGCATTAACGTTTTGTGTATGATTCCGCTTTTCTCTCCTTTGCTTGTAAAATTAAGCACTAGCCAAATGTGGAACCAGAAAGAAACTTACTTTTTTGCCACGCGTCTTCAAACATTGCTACTGTTTCCAAATGTTGCTTTTATCTTGCAGGCCCTACAACATCTAAATTGATTTGCAGCTGCATGCTGTTATTTACTTCCGGTGTCCAGTTGTTTTGACCCAAAACCGCTCTTCCTGAATTTTTAGAAAAATTCTCATTAAAACTTGCGCTTTGAAAATGATTAAATAATTGCGGCGCAAGCGTTTCCGCAACTTTCAAAAGAAAAAAAAACGATTTTAAACATAAAAGTAGTGAGCTCGAAGTTAACATGTCTGATGCACTTTACGGAGCTTTTGTCGATGCAACAATATATTATTAGGAGTCTCAAATATTAAACAGTTACAAACTTAAAGTTATCGGAGTGATTTCCTTAAAATTGACATTCTGCATGAAAAAACAAATATGAATATTGATTAAAATAAAATATATAAAAAAATAAGAATTCAAGGCAAAAACCTACCCGAAATAAATGACCTTTTTTAACCAATTTCTATTTAAAAAAATTATATTTAAACTAGCCAACGATCACGGGTTGCACGGGTGGTCCCAATAAAGCGATCTTTTAGCCATTTATTGTTAGATTTCATCGGTTCACGTTTTGCAAAAGTTTGACCTATTTCTGAAGCCAGCTTTTTGCTTTTAATTATTGTAAAGTAATGACGGCCAACTATCGAATAGCTTTGAAACTCGTAAATAAAATAAGCTACTTCTATTTTTCCACGAATAACTTTTCTTAGTTTTTTATAAATGACAGACTAATACACAAAGAACAACTTAGTTAAAATTAATTAGCAATAACAAAAAAAAAAAAAATACAGATTTACTTTTCGCTATCCTCTATTTTATTTCTCAAATTGAAAAAGAAAAATTTTCTAAATCATTTTTTGTTTTTGCGGTGAGGCCATTTTGTAAGAATTTCTAAATATTTGTTTCAGCTGGCTTCTAAATAAACTCTCACTATCCAAAAAAAAAGTGTCGACAACCAAATTTTTTAGCAATCTTACGGTACTTATTTTATACTGGAAAAGTTGCTGGTGTTTTTCCAACAATAAAAGGGACATTCTTCTAATTGTACCAAGGTATCGTATCATGATAAACTTCCATCTTATCTTAAACATTTGCAAATAAATCAAAATATAACAACCCACCCGTTAGCCTGATATTAAGACTCCGTACGTTTTGCTTTTTTTTCAAATAGCTGATAACAGATAACACTAGTGATAAATGGCCAAATTTTGTAACTGTGTGGCTACACTACTTCCGAAAAAAAATTCTTCACTTCAAATTAGAAAAAACTTTGTTTTTTCGGGCGTTATTTTATAAAGATGGACATCGCAAATCTATTTCTTTATTTTACGGTAAGCCTGTTTGAAAATTGTTTCAGCAGATTCAATCATTATTTGAATAATTTGCAAATTTGTATTTCTGCAAATTCAATTATTTATTACCCTAATCAATTTTTCTGTGAACAAGCGCGATTTTTCGTTAATATTGTTTTGTGATATGCTTACGAGTGAATTGGAAGAATTGAGATTGTGAAGAAGAAATGCGATTTAAACCAGGGTTGTGGACTTGAAAAAATTTTTGTGATTCCAATTCCGACTCCAAACATCTAAAAAGCGACTCCGACTCTAGCATGTTTGAAAAAACAATTTACACTCCGACTCCAGCACATTTAAAATAACGACCCCGACTTTGGCATTAAAAGACTATAATAAAAGAATTGGTTCGATTCTGCCTTCACTGCATCCAAAATCGTAAACCAGGTTGTCAAAAATTTTTTTTAAATATTAGGCGGAGTCGAGGAACATGGTAGCGCCAAGAGCTCGGGCTAGAATTAGAGTTGGACCACTTTTCCTGCTGTTTTCTATCTGTTTCTATTGTCCTGCAATACATTTTAAATTTAATCCCCCGTTTCACAAAACATTTCGAAAAGGATTTAGCGAGATTTTAGGTATAGCCTAGTTCAACCAAATGATATGAACATTACGGTTGATGTAAACTATTGGCATCAGGAAATGTTTTGAAAGCTCGATGCAGTGACATCAGTATATTTCTTGTTAACTAATCCATCTGCACTCGTTGAGCAACTTTTCAACTCACTTCAAAAAGGAAAGTAAGTTTACTTTATTTAACTCGAACGATAATAGCGTGGGTCGGGTCCGAGAATGTTTTAATTTTTAAATAGAATTCATTAAAAATAACTTGTTTGAAATTTTTAAAACGCCTTTTGGGTTTTGCACAATAGAAGAAAGCGCTTAAAAATGTTTTTTCAACCTAATCCATCCCTGACAGTGTAATAGCAAACACTTTGATATCTAAACGAAAATTAATTTGGCATCGTCTGTCTATTTACTTAATGTAAGTGTCATCTTTTACAAAACGCGGGACAGCGCACTGAGATAAACAAAGCCCTTTACTATCATTGTTCTTTTGCTTAGTTAAAGGGAGGTATCTAACTTGCAGTTTGTTGTCAACTGGGTCGGAAACGTGTATTTTCGGGGCTGAGCTTCAAAATCATCAAAGTCATGCAATTTCTGTTGGTTTTTAAGGCGGGCCCAACCACGAGACGGTGCTGAGCATTTTTACTTTATAAGTGAAAAACTTACATTTTCCTCATCAGTTTGCTGAAAACGTTTCCTTTTAACTCAAAAGACTGATTTTCTAAAAATGAAGCCGTTTATTTTTCTTCTGCTTGCCTGCTTAATTCATGGAAAAGCAATTGTTTCTCAAAACGAATCGAAATCGGAAACTAAAGAAGTTGCACAACTGTCAAGTAGGCTAAATACCAATTTTTAATTAAACATTTGAGTCAATAAAACTTTTAATCTGCTGGAAAAAATCAAATTTATTTTTCTGGGCTATTTTATAATAAATATTATTTGTTGTATATTTTATTTATCAAAATTTTTGTTGCTTTATTGTTTTATTAAATAATTAGTTTTGCAGCGATTACCAGAGTTATGTTTAAGTTTGATTGTGGAGTTTGACAAGATTCTAGAAGGTAAACCATTAACCTGATTCTATTTACATTTAGAATTTTATTCAAATAGAAAAAAACTAAGCAATTACAATATTGGAGTATAAAATTTGGAACGCTTAACTAATCTCAGAATAAAAAGTAAAGCCAATATATTTTGAAACATTGTTTTATTCAGGACCAGGGACAATTCTAGGGAGGGGCCAGAGGAGCCATGGCCCGCTCAGATTTTTGTTTGGCCTCCGGGTTGGCCCCCCCCCCAGTTTAAACGAACTTGTTTAGCCTATGATGTGTTAAAACAGTGGTGGCCAAACGGCAGCTCTTCGGACCCTTGCTAGCGGCTCTTTGATGAACCTTTTGAAAAATTAAAAAATTATATGGGAAATCTGAGAATGATTTAATGCGACGACCTTTTTTTTTTGTAGAGAACATCATGATTTTGGGACGAGAATAGGGAAATACGAGATCGATTCAAGGTGAAGACCTTTTTTTTTAGAGAACACTATAAATCTATAAATTTGGGACAAAAAGTGGGAAATCTGAGAATGATTTCAAGTGAAAACCTTTTTTTTTTTTTTGGAGAACACTATAAATTTGGGATGAAAACTGGGAAATCTGAGGATGATTTCAACTGAAGACCATTTTTTTATCAATAAATGAGTAAATACATTCATGTTTTTAGATTTTTATGTTGCGGCTTTTTAAAAGTTGGATTTATGATTTGCGGCTCGAACATGGTATAGGTTTGGCCACCCCTGCAATATAGGCTAGCCTATTTTCCTAAACCCGGTGGCAAAGGCCCTTTAAACTTACAATTTTTCCTCTCATATGCTTTTGTCACTCGCCCACTTCTTAATATACCTTGGCCCCAACGTGGCCCCCTCACTTTCTGAGTTTTAGAATTGCCACTGTTCAGGACGTTCCGGAATTATAACTCATTCCGCCATCAACTACGTTAAATTGTTTTCTTCCAATTCTTTGGTGAAGGCAACATTGTTATGAGCGGAGTTAAAAATCTTAAATACCTCATCTATATCCTTGTGTTGATCAAACGACAAAAACAAATCATCAACGTAACCGAGAACACTAAATGAGCAATTCGATTGTGATTGAGCTTTATCTATAAAGCAATTCATAAAAATATTTGCCATGGCAGGTGCCAAAGGAGATCCCATTGCCAAGTTGTTTGCAAAATTTTTCTTTAAATTGAAAAGTGGTATGGTTGCAAGTCCAGTTAAGAAGTTTACAAAATTGTTGTTTGTTCATACCATGAACCCTAGAAGATGATGAGGTTGATTGAAAAATTGACTGGTATGTTAGTGAAGAGACTTTTAACATCAAAACTTACCAAAAAATTTTGGTTCAATTGTAGTATAGTCGAAATTAATTTGACAAAACTGAAAGTATCTTTTAAAACCGATAAATGTTCTCGAAGAGGTGTCAAAATATTATTTAGCCAAATTGCCGCTTGATAATTAAAACTGTTCTTCGAAGCAAGAATAGGTCTCATGGGGATATTTTTTGTGAAGTTAGTCAGGCCGTTAAACGTAGGTGTAACTGCTACTGTTGGTCTTATGAATTGATATGCTTCTTCGTCTAAATAGTAAATGTCGGCAGCGTGGTCGAGTGGTTAAAGCTCCGTGCATATGATCAACATGGTTTCGGTTCAAAACCCACTTGCGCCATTCGGTTTTGTCCTTGGGAAAAACACTTCACGGCACTTTCCCCTGCTTGGCGGTCTTGGCTTGGCATCTCCGGAAGCAGGTTGGGGTAATTGCCTACCCTATGTATTAGAGCCTTCGTCGCTTTCCCGCGAGTCAGGAGGATAAATATAGAGAAATAAATAAATATTTATTTTTCTTAATCCTTGAAATTGTTTTAATTTTTTCAAAGTTTCATCATGGTCAATTTATTTAAAAGTAGTTTCTTTGCTGAGTATCTTATTCATTTTATCTATATAATCTGATTTACTCATGATTGTGACCCCTCGTCCTTTGTCTAGTTTGCAAATAACAATTGATCGGTTCCTTTTTTAAATTAATTAATGCTAGTTTTTCTTCAGAAGTTAAACCAGTAGGATTATTTTTCTTCATTTGAAAAGAAGTTGATTTGTACTTACTATAAAGATTGATAAGCATACTTTTAAACTCAGTGCGTTGAGGTTGGCTCAAGCTTGATCGAACATCGTGATATAAATTTTCAAACCCAGCTTAAACATCAAGAATATTCAAGTATTGCGAAAAAACAGCAAAATCTAAACCTTAAACTTAATATTATAATTTTTTTCTCAGAGTCTATCACGAAGCGAGCAGATAAATTGCAAATAGTGCTAGTATTTTCTAAGTAGATTTCTGAAATATTTAAACCTAAATTCCAGAGTTTCTTTTGGTACATTTTAAAACATTTTAACGCAGTTGAAAGAGTTTAAACGCAGTTGATAATGAAATGAGTTATAATTCTGAAACGTCTTGAATAAAGCAATGTTTAAAAATGTATTGGCTTTACTTTTTAATCTGAAATTAGAATATTACATACAACTTATTTAATCATAATCAAAACAGAAGTTTAAATTTAGCCTATGATAACTAATTTTTACCAAAGAGTATCTTTATGTGACATAACCGCAGAGCCACAGGATAAATTCTACGTTTTAAACAAAACTTATTAAAAACCATGCAATATAATAACTACAGTTGCATTTTGTGTGAAATTTTTTTTAGGTTTATGGTTATGCAGTTAATTTCTACAATTTAATCAGTTTGCAACTTAATTATAAAATCATTTTAAATTGTAAAACTTGAACATTTAGCAATATTTTTCGGTGATTTAATGACAAATGGTTAAAACTCTTATTTTTATAAATTAAAATAAAAGAAGCCGCCAAGGTTTTATAATCTTTTATAATCATTTTTGTTATAAATTAAAAAATTCATTCATCATTGATACTTGTAAAATTTTATAATTATTTTTTGCAGATTCTAATGGACTTTTGGATAAAATTCAAAGTCAGGTAGATATTTTTAGCTTTTTTGATGATATTTGCAATTAAGCACTTTTGCTTAAATAACGAAAATACAAAAAGCTTTCTAGTTAACAAAATGATAAGTAGAAAATTTGTTCTCAAAGTTTTCGTCACATTCTTCACTTTCAAGACTCAGGTATCATTATTTCTCGAAAACTTAAACTTTAAGAAAAATTTCTTTTGATCTATAAAAAGAAAATGTTTTTTTTTCTTTTGATCTTCAACCGTCTTTATGATTAAAATTTCGGCCGTACATAAAGTTTATTAATAAAATTTACATTTATGATAAAGTGAAAACCAAAAAAACTTTACCTTAATATACAGTAAATATAAATTTTATGAATGGACTCCAGGTGCCGTAGCAGGGTGACCAGATGCAAAAAATCTACAAGGCCAAAACCGTCCCAAAAAAATCCCAATTTAAAAAAAAAAGACCAAATGCTGAAAACACTGCACAAAACAAAAAAAGCGGCAAAATATACACATATAAACAAAGTTTAATGTAGCAGTTACATTGTATCATCGATACAGCAGCTGTTTATTTGTTTGTACACAATATCAAACTTGTATCGGGCAAGCACGTTCTCTGATACAAGCAAGTCTTTGCAGCACCTTTCCTTTAGCAACTTGTCCGTTCTAATGCTAATGATAGCTTCTAAGAGTTCCGTCTCTATCCTATTCATTTGTTTCGTCTTTACAGCTGTAAGTAAAGAAAAGCTTTTTTCAATTACTGCATTACTGACCGGAGTAATAAGACAAGTAACAGCATATTGAGCCAAATCTTTGAAAAAGGGATGCTGCAGTACCGATCCCCAAAATTTTTCAGTGTCATTGACTGGAATTTTCTCTGCTTTGAAAATTTCTTCATTTTTCCAATCTCCAAGGATAAAATTTCGATACTGATTTTTTAGCACAGTGATTTTGTCATTAAATAACTTCAAAAACGGTACATCAGCAAATGGGCACCTGCTTATGTGGCTTAGAATGATTTGAGGACTTATTTTCCTCCGGTTTTCAAACATATTTTGTGCAGAGGATAATCTCTTTTGTATTTGTACCAGTGCTACTAACATCATCTTTTCACACGCAATTTTTACCTCAATAACGTTATAAGATCTTGAATATATTTCTCACATTCTCAAAAACTTGACTCCAAAGTCCATATTTGTTAAGGTTTTTCTATTTCTTGTCGCATCATATATTCTGTTATATAAACTGTGGTAGTGAAGAAACAATGACTGTAAAAGTTGTTGTGGGTCACCAATAGTGCATCGAAACAAAGCAATTACCCCTCCAACTCTTGCACTATTGGTGTTGCAAATGCAAAGTAGAGATAGTTAATACGGTCTTGTAACATCTCCTTAATCAAATTTGCTTTATAGCGAACATCTGCTCGAACAGTGGTATGCATTGAAATGTCGTAAAATATGCCTGCAGTTCCTCCCAATTTACCAGAAGGTTATATAAAATTTTTTCATGAACGAGCCATCTTCTTGACGAAGCCTTTATAAATGGCAGTTGCACACTTCTGCTTTGATCAGGGTCTTCAAAAGTATTTATGACTTCAAACAATTGTCTAAATGCTTGACAATTGTCTAAATGCTCGACGCATGTTCAATGTAGAGAGCCAGAGAGTGACAAATGCATTTGATGAATTCGCAATTTAGTGCAACAGCTTGAATCTTGTCCAAACTGAATTGTGGACCCCACCATAACAGAAGCCCCATCGCAAGTAAAGCCTAAGCAATTTTCCACATTCAATCGACTTTCCGTTAGCTTTTCATGAATTGCCTGAAAAATTGCTTTGGCATTAGTTTCGAGTAAAGGAACCAATTCTAGCAATTTAGCGGTTATACGCAACTTTTTGTCGCTAAAGTAACGCACCAAAACACATAAATACTTTTGCACTGAAATGTCTGTAGATTCGTCTATTATAAGAGCAAACCGTTTATCTTTAATATCTTTTTCCGTGTTTTCTTTTAATGCTGGGCTTATAACATTTCTAACCAGTCCAATGCATTTAGTTGGATGAAGTTTTGTATTTTCCCAAACACTTCCTCTGCCATGCTGTGAAATTATTTCTCCAAGATGATCAATTGATTGTACAGAGGAATGACAAGCTATTGAAGCAGCTAAATGAAGTTCAGATTTTTTAACACCATTATCTACTTTATGCGATGGTCTTGGTGCACTGGTAAAATTTATCACCTGCTGCTGACCTTGTTTTGATACATGTTTTTTGTGCTTTTCTGTTTTTCATGATAACTATAGTACTAAGCTTGGGTGTCAAAGTGCAGTAACAAAGCTTGCAATATCCTTCATTCAAATTATTGGGTGCCTTTTTCAGCCAACAAAATTTTAGTTCCCATTCTTTATTGCATTTACGTCTGGTATTATAAGTTGGTTTCCATTTAGAGGACATAATGTAACAATTGGCCCAGATGGTAGGTGCTTTCACGCAGCCTGGGCCGTGAGTAAGTCTGCTCATTGATTTTAAAATGACAGACCGAAACCGAACCTACCAAAACGGAAGGGTATCCACCCATTCCGATGTTCAGTGTGGGTCTGTTAATCGGCAAACGTCCTTTTCAGGATGGGGCAATGTCAGGATAAAACTGCCCTTTTCAGGGCACATTGCCAACAAGTTCCGAAGACCCACTATTCTTCAGCTGAACATCGAAGGCCTCACTGCAAGCAAGATGAATGTTCTTCATCACCTCGCTATGCAGTCTGAGGCACTCGTCATCCTACTGCAGGAGACCCACTGCACTGATGCAGAGAAGTTGGTGCTACCACACTACCAACTAGCTGGGTCTTCTTTAAGCAGGAAGCATGGCCTTGCCACGTTTGTTCACGAGCGACTGAGATACACGCTTTTGGACCAATCTCCACCGACATCGGAGATCGAGTGGCTGTGTGTGGACGTTGATGGCTATAAAATAGTCAACGTCTACAAACCACCGCCAACGCGATTGCGAACCCTGGATCTTCCAGTGTTTCCTCACCCCTGTCTGTACGCTGGCGATTTTAACTGTCGTCATGCTGACTGGGGTTATGATGACAACAGTCCGGACGGTGAGTGCTTGGCTGGATGGGCAAGTATTAATTGTCTTGCCCTCCTATATAACGCCAAGGACGCCGCCAGTTTTTATTCCGGCCGCTGGAACACTGGCACCAATCCAGACCTAGCTTTCGCTAGCGTAGGTCCAAACAGTCGCTTACCGGATAGACGTGTCCTTGACAAGTTCCCCAGGTCACAACATCGACCCTCGCTTATTACACCACCAAGGTTTGCTATGGCAGTGCCAAGCATGCCTGTTAAGCGATGGAACTTCCGCAAGGCCAATTGGAGTCACTACATTGCTTTGACGAATAAATTCGCAAAGACTTTGTTGCCGCCTGATTCACTTGATGTGGATGTGGCTTACCAGGACTTCTGTAACATCATTAAGAAAGCAGCCAAGAAGACTATCCCACGCGGGTATCGAAACAACTATATTCCGTGTTGGGATGCAGAGTGTGAATCCCTCTATAAAACCGTTCTGCAGTCTCCTCAGGGAGACGACTCAAGTTTGGCTGCTACAACTCTGCTTGCCAAGCTTGACAGAAAACGGAGGGATCGATGGTCCGAAGCAGTTCGGAGCATTGACTTCTCACACTCTAGTCGAAAAGCTTGGAGTATTTTGAACAACCTTACTGGTAGGTCACGACACTCTCCTCGTCATTGTCCCGTTTCAGCCGATGCTATTGCATCTCAGCTGGTTAGAAATGGGAAATACGAGGCTGTTGATCGCAAGTCATCTCGACTTGTCTTTCAAGAAGTGTCTGACCTTTGGAGGGCCACAACACCAGACGCAGTAAATATCTCTGACAATTTTTCACAGAGAGAATTTGCTGCTGCCCTTCAACATTTAAAACCAGGTAAAGCTCCGGGTCCTGATTCCATCTGCCCCGAGCTTATACTCCATGCTGGAGCTGCTTTGAAGTCCTGGTTACGTGACTTCCTTTCTTCCTGTTTGCGCCGACTCAAAATTCCCAAGATCTGGAGAAGAGCGCTTGTGGTTGCGATCCCAAAACCAGCAAAGCCCGTGGGGGACCCAAAGAGTTATCGACCGATATCTCTGCTCTGTGTCCCCTACAAGATCCTCGAGAGGCTTATCTACGCCCGCGTTGAACCATTAATCGATCCACTGCTCCCTAAAGAGCAGGCTGGGTTCCGACGCGGGAAGTCAACCGTAGATCAAGTTGTTCTGCTAACCCAGAACATCGAGGATTCTTTCGAGGCTAAAAAGAAGGCCGGTGCCGTATTTATCGATCTAACAGCTGCTTATGACACTGTCTGGCACCGTGGCCTTACCTGCAAGCTGCTGAGACTACTTCCGGATAAGCACATGGTCAAAATGATCATGGAGCTTGTCCGAAATCGAAGTTTCACCCTTACCACCGGTGACAGCAAGCAAAGCAGGCTACGCCGTCTTAAAAACGGCGTTCCTCAGGGATCAGTCTTGGCTCCCCTCCTATTTAACATCTATACGTACGATCTTCCTTCCATGATTTCCAGAAAGTTTGCTTATGCTGATGATTTAGCATTGTTGCACTCTTCTGGAAACTGGAAGGACTTGGAGGGGACATTAAGCCAAGACATGTCCACACTTTCAGCGTATCTCCAGACTTGGAGGTTGAAGCTCAGTCACACTAAGACGGTGACGGCAGCCTTTCACTTAAACAACCGAGAGGCCAAACGTGAGCTAAAGGTCTACAACAATAGTAGACTTTTACCGTTCTGTCCAACCCCTACATACCTTGGGGTAAAACTGGACAGATCGCTCACGTTTCGTCACCATTTAGTGGCATTGCGCAAAAAACTATCATCGCGCGTCACACTGTTGAGGCGACTCGTGGGCTCGGGATGGGGTGCTGGTGCTAAAACACTACGCATAGCCACCTTGTCTCTAGTCTACTCAACAGCTGAGTACTGTGCGCCAGTCTGGTGTCGCAGTGCTCACACTCGCCTCATTGACAGTGTCTTGAATGACGCCTTGCGCATAGTTACTGGATGCCTGCGTCCCACTCCAACGGACCACCTACCTGTACTTTCAGGCATCCAGCCAGCTGAGCTTCGCCGAATGGGAGCGACACTCTCCTTGGCTTACCGTGGATCTCTGGACCCCGATCATATTTTGCATGGTCTATTAAATGGGT
Source organism: Diplosoma virens (assembly GCA_963680785.1). Lineage (NCBI taxonomy): Eukaryota > Metazoa > Chordata > Ascidiacea > Aplousobranchia > Didemnidae > Diplosoma > Diplosoma virens. The sequence goes on from OY796890.1 coordinate 22,359,159, forward strand.
CCTCAGATACTGGCCAAGTGAGACTAAGATCCAGACGCCCGTTTGTGCCAGGTGCGCGGAATCTCTTGGACAATCTTGCCAGACTTGGTATCCGCGCCTCTGAATGGACAAATCACAAATGGAACGCGGAGTACTGTGAAAGTGCTTTCAGGCTCCGTGCTTTTGTGCCCGGGACCAGTGTCAGGCCTGTTGGAATGGGCTTACCCCGAGCAGCTTGGGTTAAGCTCAACCGCCTGCGGACTGGTGTTGGGCAATTCCATTCGTCCATGCACAAATGGGGTCTCGCTCCTTCACCGAATTGCGAGTGTGGCGCCTCAGAGCAAACCGCAGACCATGTACTAACAATGTGCCCCATACATCGGGCACCACATGGAGCACGCGGTCTGACGGTTTTGGATGACGAAACTCGATGCTGGCATAATAACATCACTGCCAGCATCTGATCCAGGCAGTGCAACAGTCTGGGGTAGTAAAAGGATAAACCCTCGGCCCCAGTTCTGTTTGTGTCTGGCCTGGAGTGGATGCCCTTCAAACGATGACGACGACGACGACGACGATGTAACAATTTTACCTTTCACAGTTAAATTTACTTATAAACTGTAACTAATTCTAAAATAAGTGGGTCATGCTTAGTTTTAGCCATTAACTAATGCATACTAAGTTATAATTAACTAAAGCAGGTCGCATGTTCGTCACCTCTGATCTACATTAATGTTAACTTAGACAAGGCCAAAAAAGGCCAAACAAAAATTCTGCGCCAAAGCATTCTAAAAAGGCCAATCTGGCAACTCTGTGCCGTAGCTTAGCTGAGCTTCAGAATGTCCATGATCGTTATTATTCAAATCCTACATTAAAAGCGTTAAATTCAATTCAGTTGTCTGGTTGAGAAGATGCTGTCTATGCTTTGAAGGAAAGATTTTGTGACGTTATGAAATGCTTGACTCACATAATACTTACCAACACGAAGCCAAAGGAAAGAGATGAACCTACGGCAATAAAGAAACAGATAGAAAACTTTGACTTTGTATGCATGCTGGTCATGCAATGCAAGATTTCGCAGATTGTCAACATTCCTTTGAAAGCTATGCAGTGTAAACCAATTGACCTAATTTTTGTCCATAAACTTCTGCTAACTGCTCATGGACATTCCTGAACTCAGAAGGAGTTTTAACGCAGTACTAAACGAAGCTTCCACTATTGCTTCTACATGGGGTTTGCCAAGACAGTTTTTAAACAAAACAGCAAAGAAAACAAAAGCCTACTTTTATTAAATATCCGAAGGAATAACGTTAAGCGATTCTAAGAAGCGATTTTGCCTAACTGTGTTTCTTCTGATTATGGACATACTTTTTTGCCAACTAATTAATCGCTTTGAAGGAATCAAATCAGTGGTCACATCATATCAAGTTTTGGAACCAAGTTTTCTATCAAATGCTTCTTATTTGGATCTTGAGGTTGAAGCAAGAAAATTTTCTAACAAATTTTCTGATAACGTCTCTCCGTTGTTTCCTAACCAAATGCTCTCCATCAAAACGTCGTTTAGAGAAAGATTGCCCATTTGAAATCTGCTAAAGAAATGGCTTCTTTTTTGATTGTTGAAAATGCATCACTTGCCACAACTTATCCTGACGTTTGTACGGCAGACATGATGTATATGACAGCACCTGTAACAGTTACTAGAGCAGAAAGGTCTTTATCTTAACTCAAGCTGGTCAAAAACTTTCTTCGAAGCTCCATGTTCCAAGAGAAACTTAGCGGTTTGGCTCTGCTATCGATAAAAAATGAACGAGCTAAAAATTTCGATTTTAGAAAAGTTATCCAGCAATTCGCTAGTGCAAAAACCAGACGAAAAAATTTCAAGTTTCCAACCACCCGCAAGTAAATTACGGTAGCCTACTTAATTGGCCTCAACGTATTGTGTTTTATTAGTTTGTGTCTTTTGTCGTGATGTCAGTGTACTGTACATTAATTCTTTTTGGGTTAAACAATTTATCCGCATTGCTTAGCACATCTCCATTTTGCTGAAATATTGTTAATAGTGCTCACAAAGCACCTTGCCTCAAAAGGTTGCACATATTTTTTTGTCATTATAAAACGATTTTGGTTTGCGACGGTTCTTTGATCAAACTTTTATTAAACAATCAAAAAATTGTTGTTGCAGCCTTCCTCCCACGAAATCCTTGTTATGCCATTATTTTGATTTGAATACACCGCGACTGCAATCACAAAAATTAGGTTGAACCGTGCAACCTTGGTAAAATTTTATTCCAATTATAGCCTTTCATTTGCAGGCACAGTAAACTTAACTTTAGCTCCTTTTACCTGTTCAGCTCAATGCTTTTTTGACTCATTATTTCAATTGAAAAATCTTTCTATAACGTGGAGTCGTCAATGATTCCTGTGTTGAGAGAAGTAGCTCAATTAAATATTAGGTACAGAAAAAAATGGGGCCCCATAATAGATGTTTCCACCGGGCCCCACCTGACGAAGTTATGGCCCTGCTATTCACCTGGCATTATCTTAATTAAAAAACCCGTTTCATCAGCTCTCGCTCGAGCTCGAACTTGCATGTTTTACTATACGCCGAGCTTTGTTACTTTCTTCAAGTAGATGAATTGAATATTAGGACGAACAATAGGCTAATAAGCAGGGTTACCATTTCGTGCTTATTTTATAAACATTGTTTTTGAAAATTTTAAAGTTATATACATTGTTTTTGAAAAGGGCAATATCCATTTCGTGCTTATTTTATAAACATTGTTTTTGAAAATTTTAAAGTTATAAACATTGTTTTTGAAAAGGGCAAAAAAAGTTAATATTTTGTTTCTAACACGGTTATAGCCGGAAATAGCGTTGGATTAAAGTGATAACTTTTTTTATTTTTTTCTTCAACTAAACTTGTGGTTAGAATTTTGCTTGTCTTAAAGGTTAATTCAAAAATATTACGTTAAAATTAAAATTAAAACAAAAAAGTTATCACTTTGTTTTCTACAAAATAAATGTTTCCTTTTCGGACCAAAAAAAAGGTGATCACCTTAATCCCACGTGTTTTTTCCTAAAGAAAGCAAAAAACCTTTTTTGGGCCTAAAATATTTGTATTTGGAATTTTATTCAGAGGCAGGGCAATAATTCAAGTTGATTGAGCATCTGATTAAAAATTTCTTTGCCGGTTGCTGGCCGTGGGTTTGGCCATGGACTTCCCAATAGTGAAGTCCATGGTTTCACAACCCTGTTCTAAGCTGCGCGCGTGTGTGCCGCACGTATATTTCAAGCAAACGCATGAAAAAATGTGCGCAAACAAGATTTTCAAATTACTTTTTTTCAATTAAAATTTCTTTTTAATTTTAAATTTGTAGTTTGATTTATATAAAATAATATCTTCGGACTTGGCAAAAATATTCAAAAAACGGTAAAGATTGCAAATATGCAACTTTTTTCGCTCGTTTACAGCAACATTGGGCGCTATCCTCTTTTTGTAAATCTATCATTATATTTTTTCGTCGGCAATGTAGCTTAATTACTGTAATAGACAGATAAAAGTCTCAATAACTTACATCACTGTTGTATTCATACGTTTAAGCGCTAAAATCAATTTTTTTATGTTGTTGATTAAGTATTTATGCTCGTATACCTTCGAAAATTACTTACGCTTTAAAAAAAAAACAATTGATTAGTATGTTTAGAAAATTCATTGTATCCTACAAGTCTGTTCAGCCAAAAATTTTCACATGACCCACACCTCACTATATATTAAAAATAATTCGTTTGATAATTTATTACGCAATTTATGTTAATTTTTGCTCATTGTTTTGTAGAGATTAAAAGGCAATATAATTCTCTGTTAGTCGGTTACAAGGAATCATACGTAGCCTACTTATGCTATGGTTTTTGCTTTTTATTCTGACTTGTATACTACCGACATTTTCTGAATTTTTAAGAAAAGTTAATTAGAAGAAAACAAACTTGGTTATTTAACTTAGCTTAGCTTATATAACAGGCTCTTTTTATAGACTTCACATAGTGGCGGATTTTCTGCGGGTCAATCACAAGGATTGGTAGGTCTAAACATTTATTTCTATTTAGTTTTTAATACATTTATATTAGTTTATTGCGTTTCTTTAAATGCATATACTTTGTAAGTTATTGTTTCATAATTTACTATCATATTTACAGTAGACTTATTTCTTTTTTTAGACTTCACATAGTGGCGGATTTTCTGCGGGTCAATCACAAGGATTGGTAGGTCTAAACATTTATTTCTGTTTAGTTTTTAATACATTTACATTACTTTATTGCGCTTCATTAAATGCATATACTTTGTAAGTTATTTATTCATAATTTACTATCATATTTACAGTAGACTTATTTCTTTTTTTAGACTTCACATAGTGGCGGATTTTCTGCGGGTCAATCTCAAGGAATGGTAAGCCTAGATACTTTTTCTATTTAGTTTGTATACATTTGCATTAGTTAATTACGTTTCATTAAATGCAAATATTTTGTGAGTTATTTTTTATAAATTATATTTATTGTAGGTTTATTTTTTTTCTATAGACTTCACATAGTGGCGGATTTTCTGCGGGCCAATCACAAGGATTGGTAAACACTTTTTCTGTTTAGTTTTTATAGATTTGCATTAGTTCATTACGTTGTAATCAATACAAAATGTTATCAGTTATTATTTCATAAAATATTACCATATTTTAGTTATATATTTACTGTAGACTTTTTTTTATAGACTTCACATAATGGCGGATTTTCTGCGGGCCAATCACAAGGAATGGTAAAGACTTTTCTATTTAGTTTTTATAGATTTGCATTAGTTCATTACATTTCATTAAATGCATATAAAGGTGTTTAATCGCAATATATCATTTTATGGCAGCATATTTTTTAATAATTTATGAAGATACAAAAACCAAACTAATATTTTCTAAAAATGAATGATCTGCAAAAATTTTGTCTCAAAAATCCAAGAAATGAATTATCTATAAAACTTTTCACAAATGTTCAATACGTGAGCCTTAGTTACACGGGAACACAAACGTCCCTACTCCTTAGATTTTGTTCGGCATTTCTGTATTGTATGTCTGTCTGTGGCTGTTTTGAAAATTCTCTCGGAAATTTACGTTAAACACTTGTCCACGAGTTGTTTTGCTCGAATTCCAAAACACAAAAGCTTTCTCTTTTCAAGCAAATAAGAGAGAAATTACTGTCAATGACTTTTATTGGCCATGCTTTTAAGCAAGAAGCTAAAGCCTTGATTGTGACGTAACAATGGTTTGACAAATCCATCGCAGCAAAAATTTTGGAGATTTTATCTTTCCAACGAAACCAATTTTATCGTGCTACTTTTGCCGATTACTGAGATACGGGATTTTGTAAAGTGACATATTGAGATGAAACACCCTATAGTTTGTAAGCTATTCTTTCATAATTTACTATCATATTTACTATAGGTTTATTTTTTTCTATAGACTTCACATAATGGCGGATTTTCTGCGGGCCAATCACAAGGACTGGTAAACACTTTTCTTGTTTAGTTTTTATACATTTGCATTATTTCATTACCTTTTATTAAATGAATATATTTTGTAACTTATTTTTTATAAATTACTACCATATTTACTGCATGCCTATTTGTTTTTATAGATTTCACATAATGGCGGATTTTCTGCGGGCCAATCACAAGGATTGGTAGGCCTAAAAATTTTTTATTTTTGTTTGTATACATTTGCATTAGTTTGTTACGTTGTGTTACTTTCATACAGTAGCTTACATTTTGTATGCTATAGGCCTACTTTCATATTTACTGCAGATCTATCTCTTTTTTTAGACTTCACATAGTGGCGGATTTTCTGCGGGCCAACCACAAGGATTGGTAGGAATAAATAGTTTTTTTATTTAGTTTTTATACATTTGCATTATTTCATTACGTTTTATTAAATGAATATATTTTGTAAGTTATTCTTTCGTAATTTACCATCATGTTTACTGTAGGTTTGTTTTTTTTTCTATAGACTTCACATAGTGGCGGACTTTCTGCGGGCCAATCACAAGGACTGGTAAACACTTTTTCCACTTAGTTTTCATATATTTGCATTATTTCATTACGTTTCATTAAATGCAAAATTTTGTAAATCATTGTTTCAGAAAATATCATTGTATTTATTGTAGTGTATTGTAGACTTTTTTTTTATAGACTTCACATAATGGCGGATTTTCTGCGGGCCAATCACAAGGATTGGTATGTCTAAATAGTTTTTTATTTTGTATATATATATTTGCATTAGTTCTGCGAATTTTGTAAGTTATTTTTTCGGAAATTACTATCATATTTACTGTAAGTACTGTAAGCTTATAGCATACTTTCATATTTACTGTAGATTTATCTCTTTTTTTAGACTTCACATAATGGCGGATTTTCTGCGGGCCAATCACAAGGATTGGTAGGCCTAAATACTTTTTCTATTTAGTTTTTATACATTTGCATTATTTTATTGCATTTTATTACATGCATATATTTTGTAAGTTATTCTTTCGGATATTACTATCATATTTACTATAAGTTTATACATTTAGTTTTGTTTGTATACATTTTCATTAGTTCGTTACGTTGCATTACTTTCATACTGTAGCTTACACTTTGTATGTTATAAGCATACTTTCATATTTACTGTGATTTATCTCTTTTTTTAGTCTTCACATAATGGCGGATTTTCTGGTGGCCAATCACAAGGAATGGTAGGCCTTAATACTTTTTCTATTTAGTTTTTATACATTTGCATTATTTTATTGCATTTTATTACATGCATATATTTTGTAAGTTATTCTTTGGGAAATTACTATCATATTTACTGTAAGTTTATATGTTTTTATAGACTTCACATAATGGCGGATTTTCTGCGGGCCAATCACAAGGATTGGTAGGTCTAAAAAGTTTTTTATTTTGTTTGTATACATTTGCATTAGTTCATTACGATTTATTACTTTCATACTGTAGCTTATATTTTATATGCTATAAGTCTACTTTCATAAATTACCATCATGTTTACTGTAGGTTTGTTTTTTCTATTGACTTCACATAGTGGCGGGTTTTCTGCGGGACAATCACAAGGAATAATAAATATTTTTTCCACCTAGTTTTCATATATTTGCATTAGTTCATTACGTTTCATTAAATGCAAATTTTATAAATCATTGTTTCATAAAATATCATTATATTTATTGTAGTGTATTGTAGACTTTTTTTTTATAGACTTCGCATAATGGTGGGTTTTCTGCGGGCCAATCACAAGGATTGGTATGTCTATATACTTTTTTTTGTTTGTATACATTTTTATTAGTTCGTTACGTTGTATTACTTTCATACTGTAGCCTATATTTTGTATGCTATAAGCCTACTTTTATAAATTACCATCACGTTCCTGTAGGTTTGTTTTTTTCTATAGACTTCACATAGTGGCGGATTTTCTGCGGGCCAATCACAAGGAATGATAGGGCTAAATACTTTTTCTATTTAGCTTTAATAGATTTGCATTAGTTCATTACGTTTTATTATATGCATATATTTTGTAAGTTATTCTTTCATAATTTACTATCATATTTACAATAGGTTTATTTTTTTTCTACAGACTTCACATAATGGCGGATTTTCTGCGGGCCAATCACAAGGATTGGTAAGCTTAAATACTTTTATCTATTTAATTGTTATAAATTTGCATTAGTTCATTACGTTGTGTTAATTTCATACAGTAGCCTATATTTTGTATGCTATAAGCCTACTTTCATAAATTACCATCATGTTTACTGTAGGTTAATTTTTTTCTATAGACTTCACATAATGGCGGATTTTCTGCGGGCCAATCACAAGGATTGGTATGTCTAAATAGTTTTTTATTTTGTTTATATGTATTTGCATTAGTTCTGCGAATTTTGTAAGTTATTTTTTCGAAAATTACTATCATATTTACTGTAAGTACTGTAAGCTTATACTCGTAGCATACTTTCATATTTACTGTAGATTTATCTCTTTTTTTAGACTTCACATAATGGCGGATTTTCTGCGGGCCAATCACAAGGATTGGTAGGCCTAAATACTTTTTCTATTTAGTTTTTATACATTTCCATTATTTCATTGCATTTTATTACATGCATATATTTTGTAAGTTATTCTTTCGGATATTACTATCATATTTACTATAAGTTTATACATTTATTTTTGTTTGTATACATTTTTATTAGATCGTTACGTTGCATTACTTTCATACTGTAGCTTACATTTTGTATGTTATAAGCATACTTTTATATTTACTGTAGATTTATCTCTTTTTTAGTCATCACATAATGGCGGATTTTCTGCGGGTCAATCACAAGGATTGGTAGGTCTAAATAGTTCTTTATTTTGTTTGTATACATTTGCATTAGTTCATTACAATTTATTATTTTTATACTGTAGCTTATATTTTATATGCTATAAGTCTACTTTCATAAATTACCATCATGTTTACTGTAGGTTTGTTTTTTCTATTGACTTCACATAGTGGCGGGTTTTCTGCGGGACAATCACAAGGAATAATAAATATTTTTTCCACCTAGTTTTCATATATTTGCATTAGTTCATTACGTTTCATTAAATGCAAATTTTGTAAATCATTGTTTCATAAAATATCATTATATTTATTGTAGTGTATTGTAGACTTTTTTTTTATAGACTTCGCATAATGGTGGGTTTTCTGCGGGCCAATCACAAGGATTGGTATGTCTAAATACTTTTTTTTGTTTGTATACATTTTTATTAGTTCGTTACGTTGTATTACTTTCATACTGTAGCCTATATTTTGTATGCTATAAGCCTACTTTTATAAATTACCATCACGTTCCTGTAGGTTTGTTTTTTTCTATAGACTTCACATAGTGGCGGATTTTCTGCGGGCCAATCACAAGGAATGATAGGGCTAAATACTTTTTCTATTTAGTTTTAATAGATTTGCATTAGTTCATTACGTTTTATTATATGCATATATTTTGTAAGTTATTCTTTCATAATTTACTATCATATTTACAATAGGTTTATTTTTTTTCTACAGACTTCACATAATGGCGGATTTTCTGCGGGCCAATCACAAGGATTGGTAAGCTTAAATACTTTTATCTATTTAGTTGTTATAAATTTGCATTAGTTCATTACGTTGTGTTAATTTCATACAGTAGCCTATATTTTGTATGCTATAAGCCTACTTTCATAAATTACCATCATGTTTACTGTAGGTTAATTTTTTTCTATAGACTTCACATAATGGCGGATTTTCTGCGGGCCAATCACAAGGATTGGTATGTCTAAATAGTTTTTTATTTTGTTTATATGTATTTGCATTAGTTCTGCGAATTTTGTAAGTTATTTTTTCGAAAATTACTATCATATTTACTGTAAGTACTGTAAGCTTATACTCGTAGCATACTTTCATATTTACTGTAGATTTATCTCTTTTTTTAGACTTCACATAATGGCGGATTTTCTGCGGGCCAATCACAAGGATTGGTAGGCCTAAATACTTTTTCTATTTAGTTTTTATACATTTCCATTATTTCATTGCATTTTATTACATGCATATATTTTGTAAGTTATTCTTTCGGATATTACTATCATATTTACTATAAGTTTATACATTTATTTTTGTTTGTATACATTTTTATTAGATCGTTACGTTGCATTACTTTCATACTGTAGCTTACATTTTGTATGTTATAAGCATACTTTTATATTTACTGTAGATTTATCTCTTTTTTAGTCATCACATAATGGCGGATTTTCTGCGGGTCAATCACAAGGATTGGTAGGTCTAAATAGTTCTTTATTTTGTTTGTATACATTTGCATTAGTTCATTACGATTTATTATTTTTATACTGTAGCTTATATTTTATATGCTATAAGTCTACTTTCATAAATTACCATCATGTTTACTGTAGGTTTGTTTTTTCTATTGACTTCACATAGTGGCGGGTTTTCTGCGGGACAATCACAAGGAATAATAAATATTTTTTCCACCTAGTTTTCATATATTTGCATTAGTTCATTACGTTTCATTAAATGCAAATTTTGTAAATCATTGTTTCATAAAATATCATTATATTTATTGTAGTGTATTGTAGACTTTTTTTTTATAGACTTCGCATAATGGTGGGTTTTCTGCGGGCCAATCACAAGGATTGGTATGTCTAAATACTTTTTTTTGTTTGTATACATTTTTATTAGTTCGTTACGTTGTATTACTTTCATACTGTAGCCTATATTTTGTATGCTATAAGCCTACTTTTATAAATTACCATCACGTTCCTGTAGGTTTGTTTTTTTCTATAGACTTCACATAGTGGCGGATTTTCTGCGGGCCAATCACAAGGAATGATAGGGCTAAATACTTTTTCTATTTAGTTTTAATAGATTTGCATTAGTTCATTACGTTTTATTATATGCATATATTTTGTAAGTTATTCTTTCATAATTTACTATCATATTTACAATAGGTTTATTTTTTTTCTACAGACTTCACATAATGGCGGATTTTCTGCGGGCCAATCACAAGGATTGGTAAGCTTAAATACTTTTATCTATTTAGTTGTTATAAATTTGCATTAGTTCATTACGTTGTGTTAATTTCATACAGTAGCCTATATTTTGTATGCTATAAGCCTACTTTCATAAATTACCATCATGTTTACTGTAGGTTAATTTTTTTCTATAGACTTCACATAATGGCGGATTTTCTGCGGGCCAATCACAAGGAATGGTACGCTTAAAATACTTTTTCTATTTAGTTTCTACAGGTAAAATTAAAAAACTTAAGTACCATTTAGGCAGTGGACCCAATCAAGGGTCCAGTGGACTTTAGTTTAGAAACCCTGTTCTAATCTTTTGTTTTGCCTCTGTTTAAAAACAACCTGTTGGCTGCGCGACCGAGTGCTTAAGAAAGTCGTATTGATACAGTCGCAATTGAAAACCTTATTGCGTCATTTTCTCTGTCTTCGGAAAGGAAATTTTACGGCACTTTCCCCGGGCAAGCAGCTCTAATTTTCCTTATAACTCTATAAACGAAAAACTACAAAACCGAACAAAAAATTTCAATCGGATAGCAATAATTCGGCATCTTCGAAAGGAGGTCGGGTTAGCTGCAAAACGGTTGCACTGAAAGTTATATGGTGGAAGTTGGTGGAAAAGAGACGGATGTTGAAAATAGGACGGATCGGAGAAAGATGATATGCTGTGGCTACTCCTGATTGGAGGGAAAGGCCGAAAGAAGAAGATCTATTTTATGCGATGGTCTTGGTGCACTGGTAAAATTTATCACGTGTTGACCTTGTTTTGATACATGTTTTTTGTGCTTTTCTGTTTTTACAATAGCTATAGTCTAAGATTGAGTGTCAAAATGCAGTAACAAAGCTTGCAATATCCTTCATTCAAATTATTGGATGCCTCTTTCAGCCAACAAAATTTCAGTTTCCATTCTTTATTGTATTTACTTCTAGTATCATAAGTTGGTTTCCATTTAGGGGACATAATGTAATAATTTTACCTTTCACAGTTAAATTTACTTATAAACTGTAACAGTGGCGTGCGGTGACCTCTGAGGCTGGTAATGCAATTGGTATGTCCATTCATTGAATGCATTAAAGAAATTGTAAAATGGCTTCAAGGCAAATGGTAAAGATCCTTTTTTATATCTATCATCATTTTAAAAATTGTACTAGAGTAGTCATCTCATCCCTAACTATGCTATATTAACTCCTCCTAAAGTTTAGGACTAAACAAACATTAAAGAATATGTTCAAAAATATAAAATTAAGCTCAGAAATATATATATATAGTTTGTTGAAACACGTGTTTCAACAAACTATATATATATATACTATATATACTATATACTATATGTCCACTTCATGGGGATAACTGTTCGTTAAACAGCACTGGTACTTAGGGTTGTTTATCACAAATATCTAGATTTATCTAGAAGTCTGTGTGTGCAATTTGAGAATTGCATGCCGAAGCCAGTGTAAAAGGGCGCTTAATATGACGTCACGATTGAGCTCATTTATACGAGTAAAGTAATGCAATTCCTTTGGTGCATGTCATGTTTAATTAAATGTTGCTTTTGAGTTTATGACTTGGAATATGCGTTCCTGAGAATTTGTAATGTACTAAATTCAAAATGTAATGAATCTGTTTAATAAATATACAGTGTATTTATATAATATTTATAATTATTTTTTTGTATTTAGGAAAGTTCGTTGGTCATGCATTGCATGACTTGCATGCCCTGAATGCACGCCACTGAACTGCAACTAATTATAAAATAAATGGGTTATGCTTAGTTTCAGCCATTAACAAATCCATACTAAGTTATAATTAACTATTGTGGTCGAGTGGTTAAAGCGCCGGGCTCGTAACCAACACGGTCTCGGTTCAAAACCCATTCGCGCCATTCTGTTCTGTCCTTGGGAAAGACACTTTACGGCATCTTTCCCTGCTTGGTGGTCCTGGCAAGCAGTTCTAACTTTACAGTCAAAACTCTATTAAATAACAAGCGGACAGCAATATCTTGGTATCTCCGGAAGCAGGTCGGGGTAATTGCCTACCATATGTATTAGCGCCTCCGTCGCTTTCCTGCAAGTCAGGAGGATAAATATAGAAATAAAATAAATAAAAAAATAAAAAAAACTAAAGCGGGCCGCATGTTCGTCACCTCTGATCTACATCAATGTTAACTTAGACAAGGCCAAAAAAGGCCAAACAAAAATTCTGCTGCCAAAGCATTCTAAAAAGGTCACATTTTTGTTGGCCGTATAAAGGCCAATCTGGCAACTCTGTGCCGTAGCTTAGCTGAGCTTCAGAATGTCCATGATCGTTATTATTCAAATCCTACATTAAAAGCGTTAAATTCAATTCAGTTGTCTGGTTGAGAAGATGCTGTCTATGCTTTGAAGGAAAGATTTTGTGACGTTATGAAATGCTTGACTCACATAATACTTACCAACACGAAGCCAAAGGAAAGAGATGAACCTACGGCAATAAAGAAACAGATAGAAAACTTTGACTTTGTATGCATGCTGGTCATGCAATGCAAGATTTCGCAGATTGTCAACATTCCTTTGAAAGCTATGCAGTGTAAACCAATTGACCTAATTTTTGTCCATAAACTTCTGCTAACTGCTCATGGACATTCCTGAACTCAGAAGGAGTTTTAACGCAGTACTAAACGAAGCTTCCACTATTGCTTCTACATGGGGTTTGCCAAGACAGTTTTTAAACAAAACAGCAAAGAAAACAAAAGCCTACTTTTATCAAATATCCGAAGGAATAACGTTAAGCGATTCTAAGAAGCGATTTTGCCTAACTGTGTTTCTTCTGATTATGGACATACTTTTTTGCCAACTAATTAATCGCTTTGAAGGAATCAAATCAGTGGTCACATCATATCAAGTTTTGGAACCAAGTTTTCTATCAAATGCTTCTTATTTGGATCTTGAGGTTGAAGCAAGAAAATTTTCTAACAAATTTTCTGATAACGTCTCTCCGTTGTTTCCTAACTAAATGCTCTCCATCAAAACGTCGTTTAGAGAAAGATTGCCCATTTGAAATCTGCTAAAGAAATGGCTTCTTTTTTGATTGTTGAAAATGCATCACTTGCCACAACTTATCCTGACGTTTGTACGGCAGACATGATGTATATGACAGCACCTGTAACAGTTACTAGAGCAGAAAGGTCTTTATCTTAACTCAAGCTGGTCAAAAACTTTCTTCGAAGCTCCATGTCCCAAGAGAAACTTAGCGGTTTGGCTCTGCTATCGATAAAAAATGAACGAGCTAAAAATTTCGATTTTAGAAAAGTTATCCAGCAATTCGCTAGTGCAAAAACCAGACGAAAAAATTTCAAGTTTCCAACCACCCGCAAGTAAATTACGGTAGCCTACTTAATTGGCCTCAACGTATTGTGTTTTATTAGTTTGTGTCTTTTGTCGTGATGTCAGTGTACTGTACATTAATTCTTTTTGGGTTAAACAATTTATCCGCATTGCTTAGCACATCTCCATTTTGCTGAAATATCGCTAATAGTGCTCACAAAGCACCTTGCCTCAAAAGGTTGCACATATTTTTTTGTCATTATAAAACGATTTTGGTTTGCGACGGTTCTTTGATCAAACTTTTATTAAACAATCAAAAAATTGTTGTTGCAGCCTTCCTCCCACGAAATCCTTGTTATGCCATTATTTTGATTTGAATACACCGCGACTGCAATCACAAAAATTAGGTTGAACCGTGCAACCTTGGTAAAATTTTATTCCAATTATAGTCTTTCATTTGCAGGCACAGTAAACTTAACTTTAGCTCCTTTTACCTGTTCAGCTCAATGCTTTTTTGACTCATTATTTCAATTGAAAAATCTTTCTATAACGCGGAGTCGTCAATGATTCCTGTGTTGAGAAAAGTAGCTCAATTAAATATTAGGTACAGAAAAAAATGGGGCCCCATAATAGATGTTTCCACTGGGCCCCACCTGACGAAGTTATGGCCCTGCTATTCACCTGGGATTATCTTAATTAAAAAACCCGTTTCATCAGCTCTCGCTCGAGCTCGAACTTGCATGTTTTACTATACGCCGAGCTTTGTTACTTTCTTCAAGTAGATGAATTGAATATTAGGACGAACAATAGGCTAATAAGCAGGGTTACCATTTCGTGCTTATTTTATAAACATTGTCTTTGAAAATTTTAAGAGCTCATTTCTAAAAATCGTGCTTCTTTGGAATTTAGTTCTTATAGTTTTCATAAGTATTGCTTTGGTTTTCAATAATATTTTCAAAAAACAAGTTATTATAAGGTCTTTGCTTATAAGCACATTAATTAATTTTGGTTGGTTTTTGTTTGAGCAACAAGTGCTGACCTTTTTCTTGGTCTTCATTTGTCAACCACAGCTCGCAAGTAGTTTTGAAACTGTTTTTAGTTTGGGTAATTAGCCGCGATTTTTTCAAACAGTTCGCATGGTAACCCTGCTAATGAGCCATTTATAAAATATTTTTCTGGAATTAATGTAAATTTCATCCACAAAGCATTGATATTTTTCTATTTCCTCCTCAGTGTGAACGTGCAGGAAGGAGCGTCGTTTTAAATGCGAACGCACTCGACATGATTTGGTTTCTATTCTTACTTTTGCATACTTAAAAAGACGCTTTACGGCACTTTCTTCTTAATGTTCGTGATCTTTTACCAAGCAGCTCTAAATTTCAACCATATTATCAAAGAAAAATTGAAAAACAGAATTGAAAACTTTTAAGCAAACCTCGGCATCTTCGCAAGCAGGGTATTTGCTTGACTGTTTACCAATTAAGTTTAACGCCTCCAACGTAGTTCTGCTAATCAGAAAGGTAAATAAAAATAATAATGATAAAACTAATGGTTTTTTGTTGATTTTTAGAAAACACCTGAAAAGCGCCACTGGAACATCAAAATGGCCCAACATCAATCAATGGTCAGTGGTTAATTGCGTCATCAAAAACAATAGTTTTCAAAAAAGCAGCTCTACTCATTCGGTTTGACTCACGTTTAGACTAAATTGGTGCTGCACCATCAAAGTTCTCTTTAAGCCACGGGTGCCCAGCCTTTCATCTACGCGTATTGTGAGCCAAATTTTTGCTTGTAAATCTATTGCAAGCTCAAACAGTTCAGTAATAACAATTATGATTTTTTTGGTCTTCAACTTCATTTTATCGCAATTTTTTTTTAATTAACCTTCTTTAGAACTTAAATTCAAACCACAAATTTAGTTGAAGGGCAAAAAAAAAGTCATCATTTTGGTTTCTAACATGGTTATAGCCGGAAATAGCGTTGGATCAAAGTGATAACTTTTTTGTTTGTCTTCAACTAAACTTGTGGTTAGAATTTTCGTTGTCTTAAGAGGTTAATTTAAAAATATTACGTTAAAATTAAAATTAAAACAAAAAAGTTATCACTTTGTTTTCTACAAAATAAATATTTCTTTTTTAGACCAAAAAAAAAGGTGATCACCTTAATCCCACGTGTTTTTTCCTAAAGAAAGCAAAAAACCTTTTTTGAGCCTAAAATATTTGTATTTGGAATTTTATTCAGAGGCAGGGCAATAATTCAAGTTGATCGAGCATCTGATTAAAAATTTCTTTGCCGGTTGCTGGCCGTGGGTTTGGCCATGGACTTCTCAATAGTGAAGTCCATGGTTTCACAACCCTGTTCTAAGCTGTGCGCGTGTGTGCCGCACGTATATTTCAAGCAAACGCATGAAAAAATGTGCGCAAACAAGATTTTCAAATTACTTTTTTTCAATTAAAATTTCTTTTTAATTTTAAATTTGTAGTTTGATTTATATAAAATAATATCTTCGGACTTGGCAAAAATATTCAAAAAACGGTAAAGATTGCAAATATGCAACTTTTTTCGCTCGTTTACAGCAACATTGGGCGCTATCCTCTTTTTGTAAATCTATCATTATCTTTTTTCGTCGGCAATGTAGCTTAATTACTGTAATAGACAGATAAAAGTCTCAATAACTTACATCACTGTTGTATTCATACGTTTAAGCGCTAAAATTAATTTTTTTATGTTGTTGATTAGATATTTATGCTCGTATACCTTCGAAAATTACTTACGCTTTAAAAAAAAAACAATTGATTAGTATGTTTAGAAAATTCATTGTATCCTACAAGTCTGTTCAGCCAAAAATTTTCACATGACCCACACCTCACTATATATTAAAAATAATTTGTTTGATAATTTATTACGCAATTTATGTTAATTTTTGCTCATTGTTTTGTAGAGATTAAAAGGCAGTCACAAGGAATTATACGTAGCCTACTTATGCTATGGTTTTTGCTTTTTATTCTGACTTGCATACTACCGACATTTTCTGAATTAAAAAAAAAAAAATTAATTAGAAGAAAACAAACTTGGTTATTTAACTCAGTTTAGCTTATATAACAGGCTCTTTTTATAGACTTCACATAATGGCGGATTTTCTGCGGGTCAATCACAAGGATTGGTAGGTCTAAATATTTTTTTGTGTAGTTTTTAATACATTTGCATTAGATTATTACGTTTCATTAAATGCATATACTTTGCAAGTTATTGTTTCATAATTTACTCAGGGGCGCCGGAGTTTTTTTTGCCAGGTAGGAAAAAATTTAAAAAAGGGCACTTTTTTGTTGAAAACAAAAGCAAATTTTGGTAGTCATGCTGCAATTTGAAATTTTGGTTGACATGATAGAATTTCAGTTTGTACAAGACAGACCGGTATCTCGGAAAAACTTTATTTTGCTAATTTGTTATTTTGGTTCGATCAATTTTTCGGCCAATGTCAACTCTTTTTAATAAACTTAGAGTTCAAAAACTTAATCTTAAGGTGTGCTGCATCTTGCAAAAGCCTTTAAGTTGACTGTGCCATGACCACTCACTGCGATAGGCGCAGTAATAGCCAATTTTTCACAAGTTTTTCTCAATTAGGCTAGACATTAAAAAATACAACTCTATTAACTGGTTACTAAGCCAAAAGCTATCCAACATAGGCTACCCACAACTAAACTTTTGTCAAAAGCACACAAGCTAGTTTCGAAAACAGCATTAAACAATTGCGACGTCCATGCACGGCAGCCAAAAGTAGATAGATACAGATCGAATGCATTTTGCTTTGGAATATCACAAATTGTTCTTCACATGCTAATCAATGAATAGTCTCTAGCTACCCACAGCAGAACGCTGGCTAAAACATTTACGCTATCAAGAATACCAAAGATTAAAATAGGTAGAGCAATAAAAAATTTAAAGAGCTATTAATAATTGGGTAAAAGAAAAACGTAATTACTTGAGCATGAATGTCCCTTTAGATTGAGGTTTGATGTCAATTATTAAACGCTGCACAATTAATGTAACTGTAACGCAAAATAATTTATTAGTGTTTTGCTTGCTGGCAAAGTCATCTGCAACGGCTTGTAAATTGATATTGTCCTACAAGTTCAATGAATATTTGCAAACATTCAATTATTGAGACTGTTATCTCTCATATTGCTTCTAAGCCATTTTTTGATTCTTCTCATGACACTAAAACACCTTTCAGCAAAAGCCGAAACGAGAGCTACGCCGCAGTAAACTTAAAGCAATTTATGTATTTCCAAAAAGCATTTATTGCTTGTCAGCTTTTTACTTAAAACTATGCAAACTGTTGATACCTTTGTTACTTTTTTCAGAGGCGTGGTACTTTCTTTATTAAATAACTTAATATCAGCATGTAGGTCTGCGAGTTCTTCTGTAAACACATCAAAACGAACAAGACTCTTAAAATGTTACGTAATAATCACAATCATGGCACACATGTGTACCACAGTCCTTTAAAAGGGCTGAGAATGTCACAGGTTTAGTCTCGGTGTTTCTATTTTTAGACTTTAACGTCGGCCATAATTGAGTATTGAGTAGCCGAGTCAGAAAGCTTGTGTTGCTTATTAAAGTTAGATTGACGCCACAATTTCTTGCTTCTAAATCAAATTTTTTTTATTATTTCTAGAAACTTTTACTTTTTGTGAGCACTTAAAAATTTTCTGATGCTTTATTCTTTTTTTTTAGAACACTTTGTATAATTGTTATTAGGAATACCTAAACTACCGGGATAGTAGTTTAGGTATTCCTGGTTGTTGTATATAGCTATTTGCCATCAGTTAATGAATCAAAAATTGATTTTCGGCTAAGATATAATTCAGTTTACTGATTCAAGTAGAATAAGATGTTTACCAGAAGTTTAGGTCGCTTACGATATCAATGACTCTATATTGCATACGTTAAAACTTTTATCTTGCTTTTATTACGGTGCTATCAGTCACGATTGTCTTTGTAATTTTACAAACATCGTTGGATTTAATGGTGATCAAGATTATATAGGTTAATTGTAGAGCACAACTAAAAAAATTGATCTGTAATACTAATTTTAAACAGCACGATCTGCCCCTTCTGCCCCCGCGTTTTAAGAATATTAAAAGGCAGGGGGGCAATTGCCCCTGCCTTCCGGCGCCCCTGAATTTACTATCATATTTACAATAGACTTATTTCTTTTTTTAGACTTCACATAGTGGCGGATTTTCTGCGGGCCAATCACAAGGAATGGTAGGTCTAGATACTTTTTCTGTTTAGTTTTTAATACATTTATATTAGTTTATTGCGCTTCATTAACCCATATTAACCCAAGGGTAGAACTAAAAAACTAAAAACTAAAAACTTTGATAGGCTGTACAATTCTATGGCACAACTTAAAACAGTGTTTGTAAAGATATTTTACAAATTTTTTATATGTCAAAGCTATTCATAATCTAAAATAATAAAAAAAACAGTTATTTTTAGTTAGAAAATGCATTTGAAATAATGACTACAAATGACTACAAATGTAGTCATTGGGATAGTTCGGGTTAAATGCATACATTTAGTAAGTTATTTTTTTATAATTTACTATTTCTTTTTATAGACTTCACATAATGGCGGATTTTCTGCGGGTCAATCTCAAGGAATGGTAGGCCTAGATACTTTTTCTATTTAGTTTGTATACATTTGCATTAGTTCATTACGTTTCATTAAATGCATATATTTTGTGAGTTATTTTTTATAAATTATATTTACTGTAGGTTTATTTTTTTCATAGACTTCACATAATGGCGGATTTTCTGCGGGCCAATCACAAGGAATGGTAAACACTTTTCTATTTAGTTATCATACGTTTCTACTAAGTCAATACGTTTTGGTAAATAGGACTGTTAGTTTTATACGTTTCTCTTAATTTATTACATTTTGTTACTTGCATGCTTTAGCCTATATTGCAGCTATAAGTCTACTTTCATAACTTATTATCATATTTAGTTTAGACTTTTTCTTTTATAGGCTTCACATAATGGCGCAGTTTCTGCGGGCCAATCACAAGGAATGGTAAGCACTTTTTGTATTTAGTTTTTATAGATATGCATTAGTTCATTACGTTTCATTAAATGCATATATTTTAAAGTTGTTGTTTCATAAATTATTATCATGTTTACTCTAGACTAGTGTTTTCCAAACTTTTTTGGCTATATCGCACCGAATCACTTCTAAAATTTTGATGTCTTTAATGTAGCGATACATAGCCGTACCAGCCAAAAAATCTTTGTGAGGGCAATATAGTTTTGGTCGAATTTTATGACATTTTTCCAAACGATGATCTTGCAGCGTTGCATTATAGGTGAAGACTAAACAAAAAAAATTTTCTCTTTCATTTAGAGTCCAAATTTTTCCATTTTGTCTAATATTGTAGGTAAAGACTAAAAAAAAGTCTTTATGTTTTATCAGTGTCCAAATTTCTTGATTTTTCCCCCTAATTCAGAGGTTTAAACTGACATAAAAAGAAAGATCATCGCTTTGAAACTGTATCGAATTTTTGAAAAACAAATTGCTCCCCTATGGGGTGTGCGGCCCATGTTGGGAATCACTGCTGTAGACTTTTTATAGACTTCACATAGTGGCGGATTTTCTGCGGGCCAATCACAAGGAATGGTAGGCCTAGATACTTTTTCTATTTAGTTTGTATACATTTGCATTATTTTATTGCGTTTCATTAAGTGCATATATTTGGAAACTTATTTTTTCATAATTTACTGTCGTATTTACTGTAGGCTTATTTGTTTCTATAGACTTCACATAATGGCGGATTTTCTGGGGGCCAATCACAAGGAATGGTAAAGACTTTTTCTATTTAGCTTTTATAGATTTGCATTAGTTCATTACGTTTCATTAAATGCATATAAAAGTGTTTAATCGCAATATATCACTTTATGATAACATATTTTTTAATAATTGATGAAGATATGAAAACCAAACTAATATTTTCTAAAAATTAATAATCTGCAAAAATTTTGTCTCAAAAATCCAAGAAATGAATAATCTATAAAACTTTTCACAAATGTTCAATACGTGAGCCTTAGTTACACGGGAACACACATGTCCACGAGTTGTTTTTCTCGAATTCCAAAACACAAAAGCTTTCTCTTTTCAAGCAAATAAGAGAGAAATTACTGTCAATGACTTTTATTGGCCATGCTTTTACGCAAGAAGCTAAAGCCTTGATTGTGACGTATCAATAGTTTAGCAAATCCATCGCAGCAAAAATTTTGGAGATTTTATCCTTTCAACGAAACCAATTTTATCGTGCTACTTTTGCCGATTACTGAGATATGACATTTTGTAAAGTAACATATTGAAATGAAACACCCTGTAGTTTGTAAGTTATTCTTTCATAATTTACTATCATATATACTATAGGTTTATTTTTTTCTACAGACTTCACATAATGGCGGATTTTCTGCGGGCCAATCACAAGGATTGGTAGGCTTAAATACTTTTATCTATTTAGTTGTTACAAATTTGCATTTGTTCATTACATTTTGTTACTTTCATACTGTAGCCTAAATTTACTTTTATAAATTATATCATATTTAGTATAGACTTGTTTTTATAGAGTTCGCATAATGGCGGATTTTCTGCAGGCCAATCACAAGGACTGGTAAACACTTTTCTTGTTTAGTTTTTATACATTTGCATTATTTTATTACGTTTCATTAAATGAATATATTTTGTAACTTATTTTTTATAAATTACTACCATATTTACTGTATGCCTATTTGTTTTTATAGATTTCACATAATGGAAGATTTTCTGCGGGCCAATCACAAGGAATGGTAAACACTTTTTCCACTTAGGTTGCATATATTCTAATAGTACATTACGTTTTATTAAATGCAAAATTTTCTAAATCATTGTTTTATAAAATATTATTATATTTAGTTATTTACTGTAGACTTTTTTTTATAGACTTCACATAATGGCGGATTTTCTGCGGGCCAATCACAAGGATTGGTAGGTCTAAAAATTTGTTTTTTTTGTTTTTATACATTTGCATTAGTTCGCTACGTTGTATTACTTTCATACTGTAGCTTACATTTTGTATGTTATAAGCCTACTTTTATATTTACTGTAGATTTATCTCTTTTTTTAGTCTTCACATAATGGCGGATTTTCTGCTGGCCAATCACAAGGAATGGTAGGTCTAAATTCTTTTTCTATTTAGTTTTTATACATTTGCATTAGTTCATAGCGTTTCATTAAATGCATATTTTGTGAGTTATTTTTTCATAATTTACTATCATATTTACTGTAAGTTTATATGCTTTTATAGACTTCACATAATGGCGGGTTTTCTGCGGGCCAATCACAAGGATTGGTATGTCTAAATTCTTTTTCTATTTTATTTGTACACATTTGTATTAGTTCATTACGTTGTGTTACTTTCATACTGTAGCTTGTATTATGTATGCTATAAGCCTATTTTTATAAATTACCATCATGTTTACTGTAGGTTTGTTTTATTTCTGTAGACTTCACATAGTGGCGGATTTTCTGCGGGCCAATCACAAGGAATGATAGGCTCAATTACTTTTTTTATTTAGTTTTAATACATTTGCATTAGTTCATTACGATTCATTAAATGCATATATTTTGTAAGTTATTCTTTCAAAATTTACTATCATATTTACGATAGGTTTATTTTTTTCTATAGACTTCACATAATGGCGGATTTTCTGCGGGCCAATCACAAGGATTGGTAAGCTTAAATACTTTTATCTATTTAGTTGTTATAAATTTGCATTAGTTCATTACGTTATGTTAATTTCATACAGTAGCCTATATTTTGTATGCTATAAGCCTACTTTCATAAATTACCATCATGTTTACTGTAGGTTAATTTTTTTCTATAGACTTCACATAATGGCGGATTTTCTGCGGGCCAATCACAAGGAATGGTACGCTTAAAATACTTTTTCTATTTAGTTTCTACAGGTAAAATTAAAAAACTTAAGTACCATTTAGGCAGTGGACCCAATCAAGGGTCCAGTGGACTTTAGTTTAGAAACCCTGTTCTAATCTTTTGTTTTGCCTCTGTTTAAAAACAACCTGTTGGCTGCGCGACCGAGTGCTTAAGAAAGTCGTATTGATACAGTCGCAATTGAAAACCTTATTGCGTCATTTTCTCTGTCTTCGGAAAGGAAATTTTACGGCACTTTCCCCGGGCAAGCAGCTCTAATTTTCCTTATAACTCTATAAACGAAAAACTACAAAACCGAACAAAAAATTTCAATCGGATAGCAATAATTCGGCATCTTCGAAAGGAGGTCGGGTTAGCTGCAAAACGGTTGCACTGAAAGTTATATGGTGGAAGTTGGTGGAAAAGAGACGGATGTTGAAAATAGGACGGATCGGAGAAAGATGATATGCTGTGGCTACTCCTGATTGGAGGGAAAGGCCGAAAGAAGAAGATCTATTTTATGCGATGGTCTTGGTGCACTGGTAAAATTTATCACGTGTTGACCTTGTTTTGATACATGTTTTTTGTGCTTTTCTGTTTTTACAATAGCTATAGTCTAAGATTGAGTGTCAAAATGCAGTAACAAAGCTTGCAATATCCTTCATTCAAATTATTGGATGCCTCTTTCAGCCAACAAAATTTCAGTTTCCATTCTTTATTGTATTTACTTCTAGTATCATAAGTTGGTTTCCATTTAGGGGACATAATGTAATAATTTTACCTTTCACAGTTAAATTTACTTATAAACTGTAACAGTGGCGTGCGGTGACCTCTGAGGCTGGTAATGCAATTGGTATGTCTATTCATTGAATGCATTAAAGAAATTGTAAAATGGCTTCAAGGCAAATGGTAAAGATCCTTTTTTATATCTATCATCATTTTAAAAATTGTACTAGAGTAGTCATCTCATCCCTAACTATGCTATATTAACTCCTCCTAAAGTTTAGGACTAAACAAACATTAAAGAATATGTTCAAAAATATAAAATTAAGCTCAGAAATATATATATAGTTTGTTGAAACACGTGTCGACTTCATGGGGATAACTGTTCGTTAAACAGCCTGGTACTTAAGGTTGTTTATAACAAATATCTAGATTTATCTAGAAGTCTGTGTGTGCAATTTGAGAATTGCATGCCGAAGCCAGTGTAAAAGGGTGCTTAATATGACGTCACAATTGAGCTCATTTATACGAGTAAAGTAATGCAATTCCTTTGGTGCATGTCATGTTTAATTAAATGTTGCTTTTGAGTTTATGACTTGGAATATGCGTTCCTCAGAATTTGTAATGTACTAAATTCAAAATGTAATGAATCTGTTCAATAAATATACAGTGTATTTATATAATATTTATAATTATTTTTTGTATTTAGGAAAGTTCGTTGGTCATGCATTGCATGACTTGCATGCCCTGAATGCACGCCACTGAACTGCAACTAATTATAAAATAAATGGGTTATGCTTAGTTTCAGCCATTAACTAATCCATACTAAGTTATAATTAACTATTGTGGTCGAGTGGTTAAAGCGCCGGGCTCGTAACCAACACGGTCTCGGTTCAAAACCCATTCGCGCCATTCTGTTCTGTCCTTGGGAAAGACACTTTACGGCATCTTTCTCTGCTTGGTGGTCCTGGCAAGCAGTTCTAAATTACAGTCAAAACTCTATTAAATAACAAGCGGACAGCAATATCTTGGTATCTCCGGAAGCAGATCGGGGTAATTGCCTACCATATGTATTAGCGCCTCCGTCGCTTTCCTGCAAGTCAGGAGGATAAATATAGAAATAAAATAAAAAAAATAAATAAAAAACTAAAGCGGGCCGCATGTTCATCTCCGCAGCAGGGTATTTGCTTGACTGTTTACCAATTAAGTTTAACGCCTCCAACGTAGTTCTGCAAATCAGAAAGGTAAATAAAAATAATAATGATAAAACTAATGGTTTTTTGTTAATTTTTAGAAAACACCTGAAAAGCGCCACTGGAACATCAAAATGGCCCAACATCAATCAATGGTCAGTGGTTAATTGCGTCATCAAAAACAATAGTTTTCAAAAAAGCAGCTCTACTCATTTGGTTTGACTCACGTTTAGACTAAATTGGTGCTGCACCATCAAAGTTCTCTTTAAGCCACGGGTGCCCAGCCTTTCATCTACGCGTATTGTGAGCCAAATTTTTGCTTGTAAATCTATTGCAAGCTCAAACAGTTCAGTAATAACAATTATGATTTTTTTGGTCTTCAACTTCATTTTATCGCAATTTTTTTTTAATTAACCTTCTTTAGAACTTAAATTCAAACCACAAATTTAGTTGAAGGGCAAAAAAAAAGTCATCATTTTGGTTTCTAACATGGTTATAGCCGGAAATAGCGTTGGATCAAAGTGATAACTTTTTTGTTTGTCTTCAACTAAACTTGTGGTTAGAATTTTCGTTGTCTTAAGAGGTTAATTCAAAAATATTACGTTAAAATTAAAATTAAAACAAAAAAGTTATCACTTTGTTTTCTACAAAATAAATATTTCTTTTTTAGACCAAAAAAAAAGGTGATCACCTTAATCCCACGTGTTTTTTCCTAAAGAAAGCAAAAAACCTTTTTTGGGGCTAAAATATTTGTATTTGGAATTTTATTCAGAGGCAGGGCAATAATTCAAGTTGATCGAGCATCTGATTAAAAATTTCTTTGCCGGTTGCTGGCCGTGGGTTTGGCCATGGACTTCTCAATAGTGAAGTCCATGGTTTCACAACCCTGTTCTAAGCTGTGCGCGTGTGTGCCGCACGTATATTTCAAGCAAACGCATGAAAAAATGTGCGCAAACAAGATTTTCAAATTACTTTTTTTCAATTAAAATTTCTTTTTAATTTTAAATTTGTAGTTTGATTTATATAAAATAATATCTTCGGACTTGGCAAAAATATTCAAAAAACGGTAAAGATTGCAAATATGCAACTTTTTTCGCTCGTTTACAGCAACATTGGGCGCTATCCTCTTTTTGTAAATCTATCATTATATTTTTTCGTCGGCAATGTAGCTTAATTACTGTAATAGACAGATAAAAGTCTCAATAACTTACATCACTGTTGTATTCATACGTTTAAGCGCTAAAATTAATTTTTTTATGTTGTTGATTAGATATTTATGCTCGTATACCTTCGAAAATTACTTACGCTTTAAAAAAAAAACAATTGATTAGTATGTTTAGAAAATTCATTGTATCCTACAAGTCTGTTCAGCCAAAAATTTTCACATGACCCACACCTCACTATATATTAAAAATAATTCGTTTGATAATTTATTACGCAATTTATGTTAATTTTTGCTCATTGTTTTGTAGAGATTAAAAGGCAATATAATTCTCTGTTAGTCGGTTACAAGGAATTATACGTAGCCTACTTATGCTATGGTTTTTGCTTTTTATTCTGACTTGTATACTACCGACATTTTCTGAATTTTTAAGAAAAGTTAATTAGAAGAAAACAAACTTGGTTATTTAACTCAGTTTAGCTTATATAACAGGCTCTTTTTATAGACTTCACATAATGGCGGATTTTCTGCGGGTCAATCACAAGGATTGGTAGGTCTAAACATTTATTTCTATTTAGTTTTTAATACATTTGCATTAGTTTATTGCGTTTCTTTAAATGCATATACTTTGTAAGTTATTGTTTCATAATTTACTATCATATTTACAGTAGACTTATTTCTTTTTTTAGACTTCACATAGTGGCGGATTTTCTGCGGGTCAATCACAAGGATTGGTAGGTCTAAACATTTATTTCTGTTTAGTTTTTAATACATTTATATTAGTTTATTGCGCTTCATTAAATGCATATACAGGGTGATTCACCGAAGTGTTGACAAATTAAAACTGAATTATCCAACTTACTCAGTGGCGTACGCAGAAATTTGTGAAGGGGGGGGTTTTGGAACCGAAAAAACGATTGCTTTAAGTGGTCCTGGTAATGGGCAAAAACTTCAAAAATTAGGCCTACATTCAAAAACAAAGTGTTATGCTTTTAAGAACATCTTGCAGTAGCATAAATTTCTTTTTACCAAACCGTAAAACTAATTATTGAAAAGGCATGTGCGAGTACGCAAATTTAATTCAAATATGACAAGAAACTTTCCAAACTAAAAGCAACATAAGCAACTCGTATAAATGATGAGAACAAAAGGTGAAAAATCAAATGAACAAAAAAATAACCTCACTTAACAAATATTTAAAGTTTTTTTTACAGGCTTATATTCAAACGCCTGTTTTCACTTAATCTGTTAATTACGTCATCAGGGCAAGGCGTGCAGTTCCTATAAATGTTTAACAACGCAAGTCCATTCATTCGAGTGGTGCCAGTTGTGTTTCGTAAGTACGTTTTTAGTCTGCGCAATGTGGAAAACGATCGTTCACTAGTGCATGTTGTCACTGGAAGAGTTGACCAAATGGTCATTAATGTAAATATATTTGGAAAAGCATCGGAACTGCATTGCTTGATGCTGCTCAACGCATCAGTTGGTCTTTCTGCTGCGTTCAATCGAGAAAGTTTCCTGTACCATAATATAAATTCAGGTACTAGTTCTTTTTCGTTAAATCATTTTCGTAAAATCTTCCCAATACTTTTAATTTGTTGAGGAGTTGGTCCAATGGTTGGATCAGCAGGAATTAAACACTGAAATCCACCAATAATTGATTTGTGGGCAGTAAATCTTGCTTCGAGAGTGACAATAAAGTTATCAAGAAATGGAATAAAAATTCCTACTCTAAAATATTCTTCATCTGTTTCAGCAGCAATGTTGCATCGATTGGTCTGTCTTGAAGTAAGGCGTGGTGTTTTTAAAATAAAATTTTGGGTTTTGGCCGTTTCTTGCGCAGAAATATAGAGCTGGTGAAATTCATCTTCGGCTTTTTCTCGAAGAAACTTCAATTCATTTGCAATATCATGTGCAATGTTGACGGCCTCAAGAAGGCTTATCGAGTTTTTTTGCATAACTTTGCACAAAACAACACTGTATCCAAAAATCTTTTAAAATTAAGGCAGCAATGCAAAATTCACTTTGCCTAATTGTCGATAGCAACTGTAGAGCTCGTGATGAAGTTTCTCTGTCTGGCCATGTTGAAATTTCTGTCAGAGCTTCTACAACAGCAAATTGTAAATTTGAAAAGACACTGACACTCTCGTGTCGATCAACATTTTGAGCTTTTGTTGTTGACAAAATCGTGTTGATAGATTTGCGTAAAATGTTTTGACGTTTTGGAGCATTGAAAAAATTGTAAACTGAAGCTATTGTTCCCATGCAGTTACAAACTGGCGAGAGATCGCATGAATTAGAGACAGCCAAATTAAGACTATGGGCTGCACAATGAACGTAAAGAGCTGTAGGAATAATTTCCCTGATATAGGCTTGGGCACCATTCAATCTTACACTCATAGCTGTGGCCCCATCTTATATTTGACCGCGCATTTTTGAAACATCAATACCAATGTCCGATAAATTGTTCAAAATTGTTGAAGCCCAATTCTTGCCTGATAGATCTGTTATGGGTACAAACTGGAGAAAAGATTCTTCAATAGCAAAGTCATCACTTACGTACCGAGCACAAAGAGTCAATTGTATATATTGCCTGATATGATATATCGGTTGTTTCGTCAGCCAATACAGAAAAAAATCTGGACCTGTTAATGGAATCGACCAATCGTTTAAGTATCAAGTCATTGCATATATTTATAATTTTGTTTTGCATTCTTGGGCTGATATACTGAGAGTTGCGTCCGGCAGAAAGAAAATCATTCTTGAAAACTTGATCATGTTTCATTCTGTATCGAAGTAAAGCACGCAAATTTCCTTCATTATTATTATCTTCTAGATTTTTTTGTGATTCGAAAGTGAGTGGACCACTATCCCGATGTCCTCTTAAAGGAATACCCTGTCGACCACAGAGTATAATTGTTTCTATAATTGATATGATTTTTCTTCGGTTTTTTAAAATTATTTGCTTCTGTTGCTAATTAAGTTGAATTTCGATGCTATCTTGTTTTCCTAATAAGATTGACATAACGGTCTCTGCTGCAACCACACTGTCGCGATGATATTTTGTGCTCTCGTGGTCTGCAAAGCGTTCAAGCGCATTTTTTTACTTTTGAAACTTTACCGCGCACAAAGTCCCTAAAGGTTGGTTTCCAACTCCACTGCCTGCTTTACTTCCAAATAAAACGCAGTATTTGCAAAAGGCTCCATTTTCTAAATATGAGTACGCTAACCATTTGAAGCGAATAAACCAGCGGTGCTGAAACCGTAAATTTCGGTGATTGGTTGCGGTAATTGGAAAATTAAAAAACTGATCCGAAATCCATATGTTTTTTAGCATTCGAAGTCTTTCTGCTTGAGTATAAGTTTTTCCTATATAAAGTGAAATGTCATTTGACGGTTGTAAAACTAAATCTTTTGTTGCTTTGTCTGCGTCTGGAGTCTCACCTGGTTCTTCTATTACATTCTGCGGATTAAGGCGCGTTTACAGCCGTTTACAGTACTTTTTTCTTTCAGCGCGATCTTGGTTTGTTTTATTGACGCTCAAATCCACTCATTTTTTTATCAAAATATGAGTGGATTTGGGCGTCAATAAAACAAACCAAGATCGCGCTAAAAGAAAAAAGTACTGTAAACGGCTGTAAACGCGCCTTTATTTTTGCTACATGCCAAATCATTAACGGGAATACTTTTTTTAACATTTTCGCAGTCGTTATTACGAATTTTTTTAAAATTAAAGTAACAAAGTTTTTCTCCTTTTTTGTTGAGGAAACATGACTAAATGATTAAATAAATTCTTTTAAGATTAAAAAATTATGCAACCTGAAATCTCTTTTAAATTAATTCTTGTTAGAGTAATCGTATATTATCAATACGAATGGCAGGATAAAAAATTTTTACCAGTGCAAAAAATATTAACTGATAATTTTGAAAGCAATAATGTTAATTGTTAACTATCAAAGAATTAGAGCAAATAACAATAACGTCATGCGTCATCCTTTGCAAAACGCCATAAGCGTAAAATTTTTAATTATTTTCCATTTATTTTTAAATACCATTTTCAGCATTTAATAACAAAGTTAGAATTTAGGAAATCAAATAATTACAAACTTAATTTTGGAAAAGACGTAATTAAAAAAATTTTATGACAAATTTTTACCATTTCAAATTACTTGATTTTAACGAGTTTAACATTTTCGGCTCATTCTTGTAAAACTGCCTAAAATTTTCGATTAGTTTTACATTTTAAAACAAATAATACCAAAAAAATAAAAATGCTTTAAATATCAAAAGTTTTCTCGAGTTAAGCTCGCTGTTACAATTCAATTAATTCAGCTCAAAACGAACTCAATTTTAATAATGATTACGATCACAAAGCAGATACCAGGTAGGCTTTTACCAAAGTATAAAGACAACTCATATTTTGCTACATATTCATTTCTATTTGAATAAAATACCCGTGACGATCATACTTTCGCGAAACATACTCTTACAGTTGGGATTTTAATAAATGGTAATTAATTGCATGATAGTTTGATTTAGAAATATTAAACTCTAAGTGCTTTATCGAACAAACTGTATTGCAACTGCTATAAACGCTATCTAGCTGCACATTAAAATAATTTTAGTAAAAACGAAGAACCATTTTTATAAAATTTCCTTATTTAGTTATGGTGTACAATTATTACTTTATAAAGTTTTATGAGCCTTCGTCTCATAGAAAAAAACTTTTTACAATGGTGACTTGATCAGTTAAACTATTTTATATGATATTTTACAATTCATATTTAAATTTTTTTTATCACGTTTATCAGAGTTCAATCAATCAATCTTTCAAATCCTCCTTAGGTGCTTAAAACTTGTTTTATTTTTCATATCAATGTACAGCTGAGTAAGCAGGCTTGTATCTCTTGGGGAAGCATTGTAATAAAACGATAGACATCAAAAGCAAAGCATAAAATACTTAACTTTCAATATTTTACAATTTTGAAAGTTTTCTTCACAAGTGTCAGCTGTACATTAGCTAACTTGACACAATTTAGGCGATAACAAAAATTGATGCGCAAGCAGTAATTAAGTTAAAAAAGTGCAGTAAACAATAGAAACTAAAATCATATTATGGAAGCCTACTTATTATCATGTATATATGCCTAAACACCATTCTTCAAGGGGGGGTTTTGACCCCTGAAACCCCCCCCTTGCGTACGCCTATGAACTTACTATAAGGGCAAAAGAAACAAGTTTTTAATAGATAGAATGAAAATTTAATGGGCTTTCACATAAAATTTAAATTATTCAATGTAGCCCCCTTTGTTTTTCACAAGGCGCCTAAGACGTGGAAGTACTTGGGCGCACGTGGCACGCACCACTTCTGGGTCAATTTCTTCCCATGACGCCTTCAGTTTTCGTTTAAGGGTTTCGATATTTGGATGGGATGTTGAGCAGACTTTTTGCTCCAGAATGGACCAAATCCCAAAGTCCATTGGGTTCAAATTGGGTGAAGAAGGGGGCCATACTTCCTTCTCCCAAAACCCTTTAAAATTAGTCTTGCACCAATGCTGGACTGCTTTGGCTGTGTGGGAGGTTGCCCCATCTTGTTGAAGCGTAATTCCTTCCTCTCCCACTGTTTCTTGAACCCAGGGAATGACTTTTTCTTCCAACATCCGACGATAGATAGTTTGGTTAATTTTCACGCCTTCGTCGATAAAGATTAGAGGTGTTTTCAGGCCTGTTGAAGTGACTCCTGCCCAAACCATCACGGAAGAAGGTTTCTGCCTCCTAAATGAACTGCAACGTTCAACTGGCACCATGTCCTTGTTTGGAATCCAAATCCTGTCATTTTGGTGGTTGTGGATAGCTTGGACAGTGAAAAGCTTCTCATCTGTCCAAAGCACTTGAGGCCGCGTGCCAACAACAAGTCTCTTGATCAAAACCTTAGCTCTATCAAGCCTTTTCTTCTTAGTGGCATTTGACAGGAGCTGCCTCTTGGTAAATTTGTACGGGTAGATGTGGAGATCATCCTTGAGAAGTCTTTGCCTGGTGCTCACGCTTACAGAGGTGTCCTTAGCCAGTTTTCTTGCGCTCCTTGAAGGGTTCCGCCTCAACCTCTCCCTGACCTTCTTAATCAGTTCCTTTGTCCTGATGGGTTTTTCAGGAGTACTTCTGATTCTTGGAGCACAACTTCCAGTCTCCCTGAACCTCTTCACAGCCTTGTAAACACCTCCACGACTCACAAATCGCTTCATCAACCGGAAAATTTTCGCAGGTGGAAGTTCTTTCTTGCAATACCCTTCAACAATGTCATTTACTGTCTTTGCCATCTTACTTTTCTAGATTAAATATTCTTATTGATATTGAAAACTTACTCTAGAATATATAATAACAATCTGAAGAGGTAATGCGAAGTTAATAATGGAATAAAGTATTTGTCAACACTTCGGTGAATCACATAAAGTACGTATTTGTCAACACTTCGGTGAATCACCCTGTACTTTGTAAGTTATTTTTTCATAATTTACTATCATATTTACAGTAGACTTATTTCTTTTTTAGACTTCACATAGTGGCGGATTTTCTGCGGGTCAATCACAAGGATTGGTGGGTCTAAATATTTATTTCTGTTTAGTTTTTAATATATTTATATTAGTTTATTGCGTTTCATTAAATGCATATACTTTGTAAGTTATTTTTTCATAATTTACTATCATATTTACAGTAGACTTATTTCTTTTTTTAGACTTCACATAGTGGCGGATTTTCTGCGGGTCAATCACAAGGATTGGTAGGTCTAAACATTTATTTCTGTTTAGTTTTTAATATATTTATATTAGTTTATTGCGTTTCATTAAATGCATATACTTCGTAAGTTATTGTTTCATAATTTACTATCATATTTACAGTAGACTTATTTCTTTTTTTAGACTTCACATAATGGCGGATTTTCTGCGGGTCAATCTCAAGGAATGGTAAGCCTAGATACTTTTTCTATTTAGTTTGTATACATTTGCATTAGTTCATTACGTTTCGTTAAATGCATAGATTTTGTGAGTTATTTTTTTATAAATTATATTTACTGTAGGTTTATTTTTTTCTATAGACTTCACATAGTGGCGGATTTGCTGCGGGCCAATCACAAGGATTGGTAAACACTTTTTCTATTTAGTTTTTATAGATTTGCATTAGTTCATTACGTTGTAATCAATACAAAATTTTATCAGTTATTATTTCATAAAATATTACCATATTTTAGTTATATATTTACTGTAGACTTTTTTTTTATAGACTTCACATAATGGCGGATTTTCTGCGGGCCAATCACAAGGAATGGTAAAGACTTTTCTATTTAGCTTTTATAGATTTGCATTAGTCTTACGTTTCATTAAATGCATATAAAGGTGTTTAATCGCAATATATCACTTTATGGCAGCATATTTTTTAATAATTGATGAAGATACAAAAACCAAACTAATATTTTCTAAAAATGAATGATCTGCAAAAATTTTGTCTCAAAAATCCAAGAAATGAATAATTTATAAAACTTTTCACAAATGTTCAATATGCGAGCCTTAGTTACACGGGAACACAAACGTCCCTACTCCTTAGATTTTGTTCGGCATTTCTGTATTGTATGTCTGTCTGTGGCTGTTTTGAAAATTCTCTCGGAAAGTTACGTTGAACACATGTCCACGAGTTGTTTTTCTCGAATTCCAAAACACAAAAGCTTTCTCTTTTCAAGCAAATAAGAGAGAAATTACTGTCAATGACTTTTATTGGCCATGCTTTTAAGCAAGAAGCTAAAGCCTTGATTGTGACGTATCAATAGTTTAGCAAATCCATCGCAGCAAAAATTTTGGAGATTTTATCCTTTCAACGAAACCAATTTTATCGTGCTACTTTTGCCGATTACTGAGATATGACATTTTGTAAAGTAACATATTGAAATGAAACACCCTGTAGTTTGTAAGTTATTCTTTCATAATTTACTATCATATTTACTATAGGTTTATTTTTTTCTACAGACTTCACATAATGGCGGATTTTCTGCGGGCCAATCACAAGGACTGGTAAACACTTTTCTTGTTTAGTTTTTATACATTTGGATTATTTCATTACCTTTTATTAAATGAATATATTTTGTGACTTATTTTTTATAAATTACTACCATATTTACTGTATGCCTATTTGTTTTTATAGATTTCACATAATGGCGGATTTTCTGCGGGCCAATCACAAGGATTGGTAGGCCTAAAAATTTTTTATTTTTGTTTGTATACATTTGCATTAGTTTGTTACGTTGTGTTACTTTCATACAGTAGCTTACATTTTGTATGCTATAAGCCTACTTTCATATTTACTGCAGATCTATCTCTTTTTTTAGACTTCACATAGTGGCGGATTTTCTGCGGGCCAATCACAAGGATTGGTAGGAATAAATTGTTTTTCTATTTAGTTTTTATACATTTGCATTATTTCATTACGTTTTATTAAATGAATATATTTTGTAAGTTATTCTTTCGTAATTTACCATCATGTTTACTGTAGGTTTGTTTTTTTTCTATAGACTTCACATAGTGGCGGATTTTCTGCGGGCCAATCACAAGGAATGGTAAACATTTTTTCCACTTAGTTTTCATATATTTGCATTATTTCATTACGTTTCATTAAATGCAAAATTTTGTAAATCATTGTTTCATAAAATATCATTATATTTATTGTAGTGTATTGTAGACTTTTTTTTTATAGACTTCACATAATGGCGGATTTTCTGCGGGCCAATCACAAGGATTGG
Organism: Diplosoma virens; assembly: GCA_963680785.1. Taxonomy (NCBI): domain Eukaryota; kingdom Metazoa; phylum Chordata; class Ascidiacea; order Aplousobranchia; family Didemnidae; genus Diplosoma; species Diplosoma virens. Next base: position 22,393,905 of record OY796890.1, read on the forward strand.
TAGGTCTAAACAGTTTTTTATTTTGTTTATATACATTTGCATTAGTTCTGCAAATTTTGTAAGTTATTCTTTCGGAAATTATTATCATATTTACTGTAAGTACTGTAAGCTTATAGCATACTTTCATATTTACTGTAGATTTATCTCTTTTTTTAGACTTCACATAATGGCGGATTTTCTGCGGGCCAATCACAAGGATTGGTAGGCCTAAATACTTTTTCTATTTAGTTTTTATACATTTGCATTATTTCATTGCATATTATTACATGCATATATTTTGTAAGTTATTCTTTCGGATATTACTATCATATTTACTGTAAGTTTATGCATTTATTTTTGTTTGTATACATTTTCATTAGTTTGTTACGTTGCATTACTTTCATACTGTAGCTTACACTTTGTATGTTATAAGCATACTTTCATATTTACTGTGATTTATCTCTTTTTTAGTCTTCACATAATGGCGGATTTTCTGGTGGCCAATCACAAGGAATGGTAGGCCTTAATACTTTTTCTATTTAGTTTTTATACATTTGCATTATTTTATTGCATTTTATTACATGCATATATTTTGTAAGTTATTCTTTGGGAAATTACTATCATATTTACTGTAAGTTTATATGTTTTTATAGACTTCACATAATGGCGGATTTTCTGCGGGTCAATCACAAGGATTGGTAGGTCTAAATAGTTCTTTATTTTGTTTGTATACATTTGTATTAGTTCATTACGATTTATTACTTTCATACTGTAGCTTATATTTTAATGCTATAAGTCTACTTTCATAAATTACCATCATGTTTACTGTGGGTTTGTTTTTTTCTATAGACTTCACATAGTGGCGGATTTTCTGCAGGCCAATCACAAGGAATAGTAAATATTTTTTCCACCTAGTTTTCATATATTTGCATTAGTTCATTATGTTTCATTAAATGCAAAATTTTGTAAATCATTGTTTCATAAAATATCATTATATTTATTGTAGTGCATTGTAGACTTTTTTTTTATAGACTTCGCATAATGGCGGATTTTCTGCGGGCCAATCACAAGGATTGGTATGTCTAAATACTTTTTTTTGTTTGTATACATTTTTATTAGTTTGTTCCGTTGTATTACTTTCATACCGTAGCCTATATTTTGTATGCTATAAGCCTACTTTTATAAATTACCATCATGTTCCTGTAGGTTTGTTTTTTTCTATAGACTTCACATAGTGGCGGATTTTCTGCGGGCCAATCACAAGGAATGATGGGGCTAAATACTTTTTCTATTTAGTTTTAATACATTTGCATTAGTTCATTACGTTTTATTATATGCATATATTTTGTAAGTTATTCTTTCATAATTTACTATCATATTTACGATAGGTTTATTTTTTTTCTACAGACTTCACATAATGGCGGATTTTCTGCGGGCCAATTACAAGGATTGGTACGCTTAAATACTTTTATCTATTTAGTTGTTATAAATTTGCATTAGTTCATTACGTTGTGTTATTTTTATGCAGTAGCCTATATTTTGTATGCTATAAGCCTACTTTCATAAATTACGAGCATGTTTACTGTAGGTTAATTTTTTTCTGTAGACTTCACATAATGGTGGATTTTCTGCGGGCCAATCACAAGGAATGGTACGCTTAAAATACTTTTTCTATTTAGTTTCTACAGGTAAAATTAAAAAAACTTAAGTATTATTTAGGCGGTGGACCTTTGTTTAGAAATCCTGTTCTAATCTTTTGCTTTGCCTCTGTTTAAAAACAACCTGTTGGCTGCGCGACCGAGTGCTTAAAAAAGTCGTATTGATGGCGTCGGCGAACCTGATTGATACAGTCGCAGTTGAAAACCTTATTGCGTCATTTTCTCTGTCCTTGGAAAATAAATTTTACGGCACTTTCCTCGGGCAAGCAGCTCTAATTTTCCTTATAACTCTATATAAACGAAGAGCTACAAAACCGAACAAAAAATTTCAATCGGATAGCAATAATTCGGCATTTTCGAAAGGAGGTTGGGTTAATTTCAAGACGGTTGCCCTGAGCATAACTTCTAAAAATTACGCGGACATTTCACCGCAAGCGCAGAAAATTAGAAGGGACGGCTTACTTTTGCGACCCGATTTCGACGTGCTTTGCTATTCTTTGGAAATAATTGTGAAATAATCGGTCTTAAACTAATAAAGCGTAATAATTTTAAAAAAGACATAATAAAATAAAAACAAGTAAAAAAGCAATCACGCGTACAGTAAAAGCAATTAAAATTTTAAAAAACAGTTATGTTTTAATTAGCTTATTGCTTAACGCACATAAAGTTTGTGAGATTTGTAAAGTAAAACAGCAGATTGAATATATGAAATACATTGTAGAAAAGCAAAAAGTACAATTTTTAACAGTTTTACTGATAAAGCAGCGTAAAAATTGTCAAACAGAAGTATTATTTTTAGCTTGTTTTATTGAGCCTATATTGTATAATACCAAAACAAGAATCAGTGATACAAAATTCTTATTCAAAATTTTTCCTTTTTTGTGATTCTTTTAAAAGACTAAACTGAATTTTTTAAAAGCAGAACGTAATGTACTTAAATAATTCAGGCCCTACACCAATAGCATTGAAATATAACATTAGGTAGGCTACTGCTATTTATAGCCAAAATTTTCAGATTTAAATATTGTAAATATCCTTAATTATTATTTAAAATTCAAAATGTAGAACCATAGTCTTAAAATTATAATTTTTTTTTTTAATAGAAATTTTTAGGTGTTTATTATTCATTTGTTTTTTTATTTTTAATTTACTTTAAAGAAGTACTTTGTTTAATAAGCCAAAATACTTCTGTTGTAATTCAAACCCGGAATGTTTTTGAAATTCCTGCAACTTTTAACTGTATTTAGAATACAAGAGAATCTTGGGTCAAAAAGAAATTTTTTGCAATATTTTACCAAACTTAACTTATAAGTACAATTATTTCAACATTTTAACGGACTTTTTATTATTATTTTACAGTTAATTGTTGCCATAAATTAATTCTTTTGAGATCTAGTATCTTTTTTACAAAACCTCCATAATTTAATATGTGAAATATAATGAGCTATATTAGGGGTGGGCAACTTGAGTGCTAGTAAGTTCTAAATTTTGTTCCCCTTGCTAAATTATTGTTATATGCTTGTGGCTTTTTTTAAAAAAAGTTAGGTTCTTTTGCTTCTATATTTTTTCTTGTTTAAATCGATATTTTACAAACTTGTTGGATTAAATTCTGGTCGAGATTATATGATTGTAGAAACCAATCTAATATAATGCGTGTTTGCAAAAAATTTCAAAAACAATTCTCTGCTTGCCTCTTTCGGCCCCCCTGAATTTGCCATATGTATAACACACTTTGCTGTAATTTAAAAGATAATTTCAGTCTTATAAACTTTAAAAGCCATAGCCCTCCGACTTCCGATGTTGGTGGAGATTGGTCCAAAAGCATATACCTTGGTCGCTCGTGGATAAACGTGGCAAGACCATAGCTTCCTGCTTAAAGATGACCCAGCTAGTTGGTAATTTAGAAGTACCAACTTCTCTGCATCAATGCAGTGGGTGTCCTGTAGTAGGATGAGGAGTGCCTCAGACTGCAGAGCAAGGTAATGAAGAACGTTCATCTTGCTGCAGTGAGACCTTCGATGTTCAGCTGGAGAACAGTGGGTTTTCTGAACTTTTTGGCAATGTGCCCTGAAAAGGGCAGTTTTTTCCAGGCATTGCCCCGTCCTGAAAAGGACGTTAGCCGATTAGCAGATTCTTCCTGAGAAATGGGTAGATACCCTTCCGTTTCGGCAGGTTGGTACTGTCATGCTTGAGAGCAATAACAGACGTACACACGTCTTCGGCTGCGAGAAAGTATCTGGACATCTGGAATATCTTATAATGCAATAAAACATCACTACCAATTAATATTCGTTACTTTACTTTTGGCACAGAACTCGACTCAATTTTTAGCAGTTTCATTTGATTACATTCATCAGCTTGGGCAACATCATAAGTAAAGAGAAATGAAAATAGCACCAATTGATCTTCAATCGATTAGAAATTAAAAAACCTTTTGAATTCTTCGAAAAGAGTTTAAATAATTAAGATCAGTATATTTGTCAGTAACTGAGCCATCTAAAACGAGAAGCACCAGACTTAAATTTCGCTCTTGTTCGCTCTCGTCAGCGATGCATATTTCACTGAAATTCGGACCGCCTAGATGTAGTCCTACACGCAGGAAAAAACACTGCTAGACCCCACAAGCCGGACAACACCTGGACTCTAAGCAGCGTAGAAGCTATTCCCTGCTTTACCGCGCAAGGAATCCATTAATATATTTCTTAATGTTCTATAAAGATTTTGAAGTGATAGATCTGCTGTTGTCAAGTTGTTCGAATTGAAAAAATTTGCTTAAATTACATCATCTTGTTGAAACTTTGTTATAGTTGTCTTGCGAATTTTTCGAGATATTTCAAAAGAAAAAAATCATTAAAAATAGAACAACTTAGGGGCAGGGTTGTCGGATTAGACAAAAAGTAGCAAATTAGGCTACTTTTTTGATGCTCTTGCTAAAAAAATTTGCGACTTGCTACTTTTGTGGCTACTTTTAGAATGTTGGGGGCTTTTTTTGTTTTGAAACTGAAGACCTTTTTTATTTTTATTTTTGGTCTTCACATTCAATTGGAATGGAATGGTAAATTAGGATATAGAATGAAAGTGAAAATTTTTTTTCGATCTTTGTCTTTGATTTGAAACAAAAATGGTGAATTTGGATGTTTTGAATGGTTTTTAGGGTGCTTATTAAAAATTGAATTTAGGCTGCTCTTAGTGGAAATTTGCCATATTTTGATTAGCTTGGGCTGCAAACCACCAAAATTTTCTGGCAACCCTGCTTTGCGGGCCGCAACAATTAGTACTGAGGGCTGCAAATTTGACATGCCTGACGTAACGCATAGACACACATAAGAACCAAATTTCATTTAATACTTGGCAGAGAATACCGCTTTTTTGAATTTATTGAGCCGGCAGACATGCGGACCAATCAGATCCATCGCTTTTTTTGTTCTATCTTATATAATTCAGTTCGTTTGCTTACCTTGTTATCTCCACAATTTTCTATTAATACATATCCGATGAAAAGCTTCCAAATCTTACCATTCTTTAAGAAAAAACTTATTTCAACAAATAACTAAGATGAAGGTGAAGAAAACGTTTGCTTGCTTTTACGAGTTTCTTTTTAGACCTAAGTTTTCTACACTATTTAAAACTTATCCGCGTCATCACGTTCTTTCTCATTTGATTTTATTGGGTTAAGTTCTGGTTGGGGAGCCAAGCATTTGAATTAGTAAACGTAAAAATAATTTTAATAGCAAAATTCGATAATTCGACATTAGAGAAAATGTCGCTGTTTGAATTTAACCATACGTAAAATATTGAAAAAAGTTATTACAATTGACTAAAATATTTAGAAATACCGAGGAAAAGGAGCTCATCACGTATCCATGAGTCAGTCTCAAGGAATGGTCAGAATTATTTTATAGGAGTGTAGTTCATCGATTATAATAAAGTTTTGTCATTTAGAGTGTTCACGGACACGGACGGACAGGAGGGTCGATGAGCCAGTCGCAGGGAATGGTAAGATTTTATGAACGACTGTTTTGATGTTTCTTAAAGTATGAATAATGTATTGCAACCATGTCCATCAGCTTCAAACCAAAAAATAAACTGTGTATAAAACAAAACAAGTTAAATCAAAATTCTGTATTACACAACAACAAAAAAATACTGCACTTTTGTAAAGTAGTCATCAGTGATTCCAAATATTTTTTAGTCACGGACCCCTTTCAAAAAATTATCAAGCCTACGGACCACTAAATTTTTAAAATCAGTCTGGGATAACAATTTCGCAAAGTTTTTTGTAATTCTGTACTACTTCCAGTGCAGTCGCGGACTCCCAGAAACCTTTAAACGGATTCTTGGTTGGGAACCACAGCATTAGATCATTAATTCCTTTAAAAAATTGATATCGAGTTCAATTGCTGTTTACACCCAATTTATACGCCAACACCCAACCCAATTTCTTCCATCGGTTATTCTTGCAAGCGAAACACCTTTTGTATTGATATTTTACGTAAGTTTTAAAAGTTTAAAAAAACTAATCGTATAGCCTGATGTGTTAAAGCAAAGAACTTTTTTTTGCTATAGAGAAAAATTTAAGTTTATTTTACATTTGTTAAGACATTTTAGAATGAATTTCACAACGACAACAAAATTTAAAACTAAAATAGATTAAAGCTTTGGTTTTTCTGCATAAATTAAGCGAATGGTTATAGTTCAAAAAATACTTGCAAATTTGAAGTTTGTTTTAATAATAGTACAAGTCAGGTTTATCGACAGTTTTTGAAAAAATTTATTTGATAAAAAATTTCATACCAAAAAACTTATTTAGAGGATATGCGAGTATTTCAGGGGTGGCCAAACTGCAGCTCTTTGTTATTCCAGCATAATAATTAACAATATTGCTTAATTTGATTTGTTTATCTTAAGATTAATTTTCAAATTTTACTCTCAATTTTGATTGTTATAATTAAAATTATCTTAATCAACCAATTTTTAAAAATCTTGCAGCCCAGAAAGAAACTGACAGAATTACTATGCAGCAAGAGTTACTGTTTGATTTTTTATGCGCTTAAATAATTCGTATTTTCTTTTTTATATTGGGGCTCTTTGAAAATTTTTTTTATGACATGCGTCCTCAGCGTAAAGCAAGTTTGGGCACCTTTGATAATCTTTTACAAGAAGGAAATTGCTGATTTTATTCAACGCGAGAAAGGTAGAAGTATGCAGAGGCCTAACCTTAACTTAAATCTACACTTAAATACTTAGCCTACCCTTTATTTCTTAGACATAAAATATTACAATGTGATGATGGTGTAAAAAGTTTACCATTTATATTCGAATTTTAGTTTGCAAAATTTTAAACGATTATTTGCAATTGCTTTTTTAATCAATAATTCGATTCAAACCACGATTCGAACAATTGTTTTTGTTGTTGTTGTTGTTGTTGTATTCGAACAATTGTTTTTGAATAACTGTTTGGTTACAAAAAACTATGGTTGTAATTCAATACATTGAAAACGTGTACAATTTTTCAAACAGTTCTTTTAGGTTGAAGAATAACTAAAGCTATAAAAAAAGCTAAACAATATCATTTCAAGTTGTCGTATTTTTAAATTTATAAATGAACAATTTTTTTTGAAAGTTGTACCAAATAGTTATAATCCTACCACAAATGAGGTTTTTTTAAAGACACACTTTTAATTATCATGGCCTGGTTTTTTTTGTAAACTTGCGGGAAGTTTGTTTATCTTCCGTTTAACAAGAAACTTTTTGTTCCAAAAATTTAAAAAATCGGAAAAGTCTTTTTCATAGAACAATTTGCTTGAGTCTCGCTCCATATTTTAAAATTAGATTAAATGGTTGTTTAAAATAGAAAGCTTATTGCAGCCTAATTAAAAATTATTTGCAGCAATTTCACGGTCATGGGACACATAGCGCCTCCATGGGCCAATCTCAAGGAGCAGTAAGTTAATTTTATTTATTTAATCGTTTTTCTAGTACCCGACGGCTGTAAATTTCAGCTTGTTATTGGAAGCGGCGTAATAATTTCATAACGATATTTTTCTTCCTTTTGACAAATGTAATTTTAAAGGCGTTTTTTCTATACCAGTGCTTTTCAACGAGGTACATTCGATACCTTTTCAACTGGAGAATTTTTCTAAGGGTGTACCAGCTTGATAGGGCGTATAGGGTGTTCAAGGACTTTTTGTAGTTTATCCTGACTATTAGAATGACTATTATTTTAAATATTTTTGTTCTTTCATTTTTTGTCATAATGTAGTGATTACTATTTTTGTTGCCGTGTTTAGCAATTATATTTTTTAAATATTCATCCACCTTTCACTTGACCAATCAGCTAATTTAACCACATGTGTGATTTTTTGGCTTTTATAATTCGCCAAGCGACCGTCTTGTGACTCTATCTAATAATTCAATAGACCTTTTCAATATTTAATATGTTATTCAATTTATCCTTCTCTGTCATTTACGAATTACAAACTTAAGAACGCAGGCACTAATTTGTGCAGTTTTTTTCAATCTGTTTCGACTTGCATACGTAATCGTCCATCGGGTGTTCTTTGGCAAAATTATCATATTTGCCTCCAGAACTAACTACTCAAATATAACAAACTCGAGAGAGGTTTTGTTTAACTTTGACCACTAGTCTACCGAAAAATAGCACTCAATCTATAATATCGCCAATACTTTCACAGGGTAAAGTTACTGCTGTGCATAAAACTTATTTCTAGTTGAAATACTGTAGATCTACGCCATTTTTCAATATTCCAATAAAAAATTCAGTGAATCACGTCTGAATGAAGAGACTAACAAAACACAAGCATTTGAAGAAAACGGGGCACAGTTTTCTGGAAACAACAACGTTTTTGTGATTCTGTGGGAAAGAGATTGATGTCGTCACGAGAGAGGCACTTGAATAAAAGCAAATACCACGTTTTTTTACAACGGACTGATAAAATTCAAGGCAACAACCATTGCATTAAATGCTTGTGTTTTTTAATTTGTAAATGATAATGTTAATTGTTAAGACTCGCTGATGCTCGTTACGCAAAAACTTTTCCAATAAAAGTTGATTAACTGTATGTATACTGCCATTAAAAATTTTATGCCTTTGGTTTCAAATAAAAAATTGGGCATGACTTACAACACGGGGGTACAACCTTCTTGAAGCAAGGGCCATTTTTGGTTAATGAGAAATATTAATGGAAAAATTGTCACCTTAACAAAAAAGGCCTGAAAAATTCAAGTGGTCCGAAATAAACACCACGTGATAATTTCACAAGGAAAGACTTTTTTGGTCTTCACTTTGCAACCTTTATTATTTTTAAATACTGTAACTGTGAAAATAAAAAAAAAGGTTTTTACTTGTCCGAAAAATTTCTTGCACAGTGATTAAATTCTTCGTTAGAACAATTTTCTCATTTAGTTTATGTCATTTTCTTTCAGACTTCTCAAAGCCTATGCCGCAGGTCGGGCACACTTGACTTGCAATTTAAAATGTAAACAATTCTTTAAAAAATGACAACATGACTTATAGCTAGACATACCATATTTTCAAAGGACAAACCGGGATGTTCGTTAATAGAAAAAAATTTGTCCCTAAATAGTAGTGTTTTTTGAAAAAAAAAGAAAGTCTTTACTTCGAATCTGTCTTGGATTTCTGGCGAACCGGGCGGAAAAAAGCCCTAAAAATCGGGACGTATTATGAGCCTACTTACAGCATGAATTAGATCTGGGTTGTACAGGTTTTTTAGTTTAATCAAAAGTGTGTATAATTACAAAAAAAGGATGAAAAGCTTTGGTCTATATTTAAAATTTTATCATAGCTTTAATTTTTTGTGTGTCATATTTTTATGATCAATTACACTTTATTTCAGAGTTTTAACGGTAATACCGGTAAAGTTTCGATGGGTCAAACTCAAGGAGCAGTAAGCAATGACTTTTTTCTAAGCATTTTTTCTCGATAAAAGTGAAAAAGAAACAAGTTAACAGTTAATATCAATCCAAAGTCTTTTTTTCAAAAATGTTTTTTGATTATTCACACAGTTTAAATTTAAATTTTATAATAATGATTTTAAAGGAGTCGTTTAAGTTAGTGATATTCTTGACGTATACAAATTTATAAATGGATCTTTTCGTGAAGTATAATTAAAATAGTTAAAAATTTCACTATCTACGGCACATACCTTGGAAACAACGGCCGCTTTACAAAGCAATTTTGATCAGATTTGTAGATTATAGTTTTAACTAGGAAGAGATACTTCCTAGTGTTTTAGAGAAAGGTTTTTTGCAATTGCAAATGCTTAGTAGTTTCCACAGTTCAAATTTTTGCTATTTTCTACGATCTTTCATCACATTAAAAAACTGCTTTTTTTGACGACAATGCCAACCTAAACAACCAATGAAGTCAGATAATTTATTCTAAATATACAGTATAGGTTACCATGAATATCTCAATGTTAATTTACCCAAATATAACCTCAAATTTTAAGTTAACTGCTAGAGAAAAAAACTGCAGAATATATTTGGTGGGCTCCTAAAAGAGCTTCGAGCGAGCATTTGAAGAACTGGTTTAGATTCTCTTCTTTTTTAGAATAATATTGAAAGATTTATTCGTGTTGTTTCAGAAGTTTCGCGGCAACTCCGGAAGCGTTTCTATGGGTCAATCTCAAGGCATAGTAAGTGCTGATTTCAGGAATTTTGCACCTTTATAAAAACCTAAAGACAACTAAAAATTTTTGTTTAGGTTGCTGGAAGCAACCACGGCAAAGTGAGTGATTTGTAGACGTATTGAATACAATTAAAAAAAGTGTATCATTTACGATTATTGACTGTTTGTTTTGATTCAAAGTGGATTTAAATAAAAACTTTATTTCTTTGCGCTTGTCTTTATTTATTTATTTATTGAATGTTGGTATATATATAAGAGCCTATTTTAAATTCGAAACTACGAAAGGGCATAAAAGGGGTCCCGGTCCCCATGATATATCCTTCGCGCCCCTGAAGTATTTTAAAGTTATCACGTAACGATTACTGAATATTATGTGAGAAAGCGATACCAACTTGTTTACTGCATTATAAATAAAAGTTGATAAAATATTATACATAAACATTTTAAAAAATATGCAATTAATGATAAATCTTATTTACTATCTATATTTACGTAATTGTTTTTACTTTGCAGAAACCTCAATATAAACCTCCTCACAAAAGCAATTGGAAAGGAAGTAAAAGTTCCAAATCAAAAAAATCTAGGAAGTGGAGGCGAAAAGCATCGAAAAGCCCAAAGTCGCCAAAGTCTAGGAAGTGGTAGAAAAAATATTCGAAAATAGTCAAAGTTAAAACATTAAAGCCGAATCGAAATGTCCCATATCAAGTTGAATTGTCGTTTGCATGATTTCACTTATTTCTTTTTTTACCATTCTCAATTTATGGTTTTTATATAACTTAATAAATTCATTAATTATGCAATAATAAAGAGTGGAAAAAATTGACCAAAACAAAGTAGAAAGTTGAAAGATCTGAATATATAATTTTAAAAATTATACAAAAATATTTTTCAAAAAACGATATCTGAATCTTTGTTTTAAAGTAAAACACAATTTCTCGCTAGTTCTTAAGATTGATATATCTTTTAAAAACATTTGATAATTAGAACAGATTGCTTGAAGTTTATTCTCAACCAAATCAGACCGAATAGTGAGGTCTGTTGACAACCAATAAAAATCGTAAAACCCCACTAAATTTCTTACAAAAAGACGTATTGCTGTAAAGAAAACGCAAGTGTTGCCAAAGTAAAAATTTCATACAAAAAAGCTCAAAACGAGGAGCGCTGCTCCTTCTAACATTTTTAATCAATTTATTTTGTTTTTTTGCAAATTTGGACATTACTTTGGGTTGCACATATAAATTATCTTTTATCGAATGAAATATCTCTTTAAGTGCGATAACAGGCAATTCTTTCTATCTTCTTCTAATGCAACATAAAACAGCGTGTTTTGGTAAATTCTTAGATGTGGAATCAAAATCGTGATAAAGTAGAAAATTTGAAGTCAGATTTGAAGTCAACCGAATAATGCTGATATCCCTATCTAAAACATTTTTTAGTAAAACATTTTACTCTCAAACTTTTTATGGCAAAATGACCAAAAACAAAATACTTAGCAAAAATTAGAAAAGAAACATTTGAATGGCTAAATAATTTTTTATTGTCTCATCAATATTTTCAATAGATGGATAAAACAAGTAATGACATTCATATACCAATAGCAAAACCAATACTAATAAAAAAAGACAACATTTTGTTGGAAAGAATCCAAAGCTTATGATTTCCCCAAATCAGCCGGGGATTGTTAAGTCAAAGCAAATGCGTGTTTTCATTCAAAACTAATAATTGTCAAATGGTTCACGTGAAGATAAAATTTCAATGCATCCAAGAAGCATAAAAATTTGCTTGATCAGTGAGACTGGAGTAACAATTAAACTTGACACGCCTTAACTCGATCATTTCACTACATTTGAACTAAGTTAACTTCTCGTGTTTAAATCTTTTCTTATTTCAAACTAAATAATTTATCATTGAGCCTCCCAAAAAGCAAATAAAACTATAGCCTTTTCGACTTAAATTCTAAAGAGAATAATTCGAAAATTGTCCGATTTGACCGAGACAATAAAAGGCGTTTACTGTTTGTGCCACGGGAAATTCAGTGAATATATAAGGAATGCCCAAAAAATCTGCTTGCATTGTTATTTCTAAAACAAGATATATTCAACAAACTCTTCCAGAAGTTACCAGAAAGACTGAAATTTTTAAAACTCCGCAGCTAAACGAGCCATGAATTTAATTAGCCCGAAGTTTCTTTTTTTTGTTGGGGTTATTTTTATGGTTTGTGTTTTTTCTGTTCGTGGTAAAGCAATTGTTGATAAAAATGAAGAAACAGTTGAAGATGCCGGTAAACCTGACAAAAATGGTAAGAAATATAAAAATTAAAGTATCTTTTCAAGTTAATTAAAAATGAACTGAAGCGAACCAAAATAAACTAAAATGAATAAAGCGCGGACACTTTTCTATAAAAATTAAATATAACGAATAGCAAGTAGTTTTAAATTTTCAATAAATAACTTTAAAAAATCAAAAATTTTTCTCAATAATTTTTGATTTGTCGTTTTTTCTAAAAATATGATATAATGTACTTCCTACATTCAAATATTTTCTTTCTGGCTACCGTTTGATTAATCTTTGTAAATGCACCCCGGTGTATCACAAAATAGTGAGGACCATTCAATCTTGAGAACGAGAGAAATATAATACAGTCTGCGACATCTGGCAACGCTCTAGGAAAACAAGATTTTTTATCTTTCATAAAAGAGAATTTTAATGGATTCAATGCGTTTTTATTTATTAATGATTAATTGCTAATTAATTCACAATTTTAAAAAATAAGCTTAATTAGTGCTCTTTAATGATGGAGTTGTCTCTTGTTTTAAAAACAACATCTGTTATAGATTTGGATTTCCAAAAGTTGTAATAACAGATCATGGAACACAATTTTAGTTGTATTATGCCTAGTTGTATTATATTTCTCTCGTCCTTAAGATTTAAAAGTCCTCACGATTTTATGATACACCGGCGGTCTGAATGATGCCATTTTGGGCATTGATGTTAGAACAAACAGTGCTAAACTTACAACACTCGAAAATGTGCATGTGGTACAATTTTAAAAGTTTTTTAAGGTAAAGCTCGACAAAAATTTAAAAAATTTTTGTTGGAAGAATACCTAAAATGGTGAGCTAAGTTACTAGCACTAGCAAGCAATTCAGGTAAAAAATAAAAGAAATATTTTATTAAAAATACCTTTACTAAAATGCTTTTCACTTTTAAGTCGCTCATGAAGAAATGCATCGAGTTAATTGGGTTAACGTTTTTCGGACATATCTTTTGAGTAAAATGTTTATTTAGACTTAACTGCTTAACTGATATATTTCCCAATAATTAAGGTGTGGTAGTTAAATTATACAATTTGTTTGTGAGGTAAAATACCATGGGTATGGTTAATTTAAAGACAAATTAATGTAAAGTCACCGATTGATCATGGCAACGCTTATGAGGTAGTCCTAGCAATAACTTACTCTAAAGACCATCGATACTTGCGTTTATTTTTACATTGGTTTAATTTTAAGTCAAACCATGGCATAGATTTCCTAAAAATTGCTAAAAATCACTCTTGTCCTGTTTTAACTTTAGCTACGAAAAATATGGTTTACAATTTTGAATGCGTCAAAGTCTGTGTCTCCCTGTTGGCAATCTGCGTCATTTGCTCAGTGCAAAATGTTCCTAACTAAAGCTGACAAATCGATAAGCGGTCATCAATGCACCTCTAATGTCAAGTATTTTCGTTATAAAGTTAATGCAAAGACATTTGAAAATTTTGTACTGACAACGATCGTCACAAATACGAATGATTTGTGTCATAAGCATCAACATTTCTTTGTGGTTTTTTCATATGTTTTGAGCATTTTTTGTTGAACTTACAGAAAAAGAAATTATTGGAAACCTAGAACCGAAACTTGAACTAGAAAAGCGGGTACGTTTAATTTGTGATGATTAAAACTTTGTAGATTTCCAAGATAAAGTTTTAAATTAAAATAGTTTTATAAAGTTACATTGTTTCAAACAAAAAAATAAAAAAGATTATTTTTTATTATAAATTAATATAAATTAACCACTTTTATGACTTATACCTTTTTTAAATAGTTCAGTGAAAAAAGTAAATTTACTTTCAATAAAAGAAACTTTTTTTAAATTTAATGAATTTAGTTGGATCAAATAGAAAAATTTTCAGTGTTTTTCTGAAGAAAAATTTAAATATTTTTAAAAATAATTGTTTATTGCTCTGCTTTTGAAAAAAAATTAATTTTTTACAAACAAAAAAATTGCTTTAAAAAACTACTTATAAATCTACCTATTACATTAGAATTAAAACTCTCAAAAAGTTATTCTCACATTTTTCATAAAGGTAATTTTAACTTCTTATAATTAGAATGCTTTTCAATTCTTTAAAATATTTGAGTAAGAGCTTGCTTTGGTTTGATTATTTGGCACGTTCTTTTAAACTTTTAAAGTTATTGACAAAAAATATTCATAGATTCTCTTTTTAGCATTTTAGAATATGAATCAAATTCGAAATTATATTATGAGCAATAGTCGGTAAATGAGTTGTCAGCGTATTATGATTAATTTCTGTTTGCAGGCAGCAATTGTAGCCAAGCTGAGGTACGCCACGGTAAGGAAAAGTTTTTTTTCTTTTTTAAAAAAATCACCGAAAATTGTTACTTTTTTTAGATTTTGTATAAGCTTAAAGTACAATAGATATTACTTTGAAATATGAGTGCTCTACAATGCAGTTTTTTTGCAAAGAAGATTTTTGCATTATTCGCTTTTTGAAATACATTTTTTAATTTTTTAAACATAATTTAATTGATGTGTTTTGTCGTGATTTCTTGCAAAGCAAAAACAACGTTAAATTTTTTTGAGCTTATCGGTACTGTACCAAAATGTACACGTACAGTGGCCCTCTAGATACGAAAGGTTCTGCATACGAAAAACTTATTTTACGAAACCTTATGCAAAGATTTTTTTGCCCCCTACAACGAAAAATTTCTCAGAATAAAAAAATACCAAACGAAGTTCAAAATTCCCGCGCGCAGAAAATTTTAAAGTTTCCGCCATAAGATCCTACTCTTCTATTGGTCAGAATCTTTCCCATCATACTCAGTACTGTTATACTGCCATTTTCTATGTTTTCTGCCGTTTACTCTCCTCTGCCGCCATTTCGGTGTCGGATGTCTGTTAGGTTAGGCATATTGAATGATTTAAATGTATTTTCCTCTTATTTTATTCTGTTTTTACCCTTATTATAAAATTTAATGTGGTGTTTTTGTAGAACTTGCAACGAATTAGGCAATTTACAAGTAAAATGCCACTCGTTATACAAAAAAATCATGAAACGAAAGCCACTTCCGAAACTAATTAATTTTGTATCTTGAGGCACCACTGTATTTATAAAATTAAAAGTAAAATTTACAAAAAAAAGACCAAATTTTTAAAAGAAAATAAACTGGATTATGTGTGATTTTAAAAAAGTGGGTGGCAAGTGGTTACTTGGTATAAAAATAACAAGATCTAACTTAGTTTTACTGTTATTCCTGTTTGCACAAAGCTAAACTTGTTTTTTTTCTTTAGAAAGTCTCTGGTCGACGTTCGTTTGCATTGAAGCAAAAGGCTGTAAGTTAACTTCAGTTTTTAAACTTTGTAATTTCTGTTTGAAACCAATTGATATATTCAAAGAAATTGACTCTTTTTTTATGCAAAACTGTGTGATCCAGGTGTGTTCAAATATTTGTTAATATTTCTGTCGCCAGGATGATCTACTGGTTGAAAGCGCCGTGATTGTGATCAACATGGTCTGATTTTAAAAGCTAGTTGCGTCATTCTGTTGTGTCCTTGGGAAAGACAGTTTAAGGCCCTTTTCTTACTAGGTGATCTTGGCAAACAGTTCTAAATTTCAATCACACCTTTAAAAAACTAAAAAAAAAAATAAAAAATTTAACCGGACAGCAATATCTTGGCAACTGCGGAAGCAGGCGGGAGTAATTTTCTGCCTTATGTATGCATCTCTTTCGCTTTCCTGCCACTAAGAAGGATAATAATGGAGATGAAATGAAATGCTAAAATGGCTGTGACGTGCAGTTGTGCACGCCAAAAACCAATTAAATGATAAATATTGCAATCTAATGCACCAGTCAAAATGTTGGTTTTTATTTCATCTATATCTTTTCTTGACTCGCAATCGTGAAGTAGGGTACAGACCGGGGATGGGAAATTTACTGCCCGCGTGATAAATACAGCTCGCAAGATATTTCAATGTGGCCCGCGTGTGGTTGGAAAGAAGCATATAACTTTCTTCCATCAAAATGGTGCTTTTCCTCTTTATTAACAACCAAAGTATAATAGAAATATAGGTCCACCGGAAAAAAATATTAATATCGAGTGAATACCGAAAAAGCTAGTGAATAGAGAAAACAACGCTTCTCTATTTTGTTCGTCCTGCGAATACCGTTTTTTGGTCTACTCTCGAATTTGAAGAAAAAATGCTTGTTTAATGCAAGTGAAGACAAAAAGGTCTTGACATATAAACCAGATAAAGAAGTGTGGCCTGTCGAGTAATTACCTTTTTTTTCTTAAATCAACCAAAAGTTTATTGCGGTCCGAACCTAATTTTTTAAATTTGGGCTGCGGCCTGCGAGTACAATCAGGTTTTCCACCCCTTATAGACCAACCTTCAAGCAATTACCCAGGCAGGATAGCTTTTGGACGCGGCATAGCATTGCTGTCCAGCTACAAAAAACTTTTTATTTGTGATACAATTGAAATTTAGAGTTGCTTGTTTAAATCAACAAACAGATAAAATTGCTTTAAAGTGTCATTTTAATGGGTGCAACAAAATGTCAAAGTAAGAGTTAAACCGAAACTTAAGAATAGAGATTTTCAACCGTTGGTCCATGGCTCACTACTAGGCCACTCAGAAATGGTGTGAAAAAGTGTTAAAATCATATATTTGGAGGCTGTTTTTTGTTGTAAAGAAACGATTTAAAATTGGCTATGGAATGAAAATGAAGACTTTTTTTTTGGTCTTCACCTAAATTTGGGACAAAAATGGAGATTTTGGACACTGATTGGAAGTGATGACTTTTCCCTCCCCTGACAAAATGGCTTTCCGGAGCCCTGCTGAGGACTAGACACATTGGACCGCAACAATTACTTTTCAATTTTTTTGGGCCACGATGTTAAAAAGTTTGAGAACCCTGCTTTAGAACGTATTTCAGCTGTTTCGTTGACGGCTATAAATTTGTCGGTTTCGAAATTACGGCAGTGAAACATCGAAATATCGTGTAGGCTACAATCAAGCATTTTCTAAATTTTACAAAGTTTACTCTAAAACTTCATATTATTGCAAAAAATGTAACAAGGCCTACCCTTTTTTAAAAAATTGTTTAAGAAATTATTTTTCAAACTTTAGAATCTGTTAATTATCTGCTTTTTTTGTAACCTTCTTGATGAACAGAGAAATTTAAACATTCAATTTTAATATAATTTATCCAGTTAGTAAATATAAATTGTAAATCATATGTAAAAAAGCCAAAAGCGCAGGAAATTGTTGTTGTGTAGTTCTGGCTGAAAATAATAAATCTAAAACTTTGCAGAAATCGAAAATTCACAAATCAAAGTCTTGGAGCAAAAAGAAGAAAGTTTTGGTGAGTTTCTTTTAAAAAATTGCGTTAAGCTCTTCGTCTAAAGTGAAGCTTTTTACAGATTTAGCTAAATTTACTCTTGATACAAACTTATTCTTGCAAAAAACACATCAAAGCCGACATTTTCATTAAAAAAATTGAATAACATTAACTTATACAAAAACTTTTTCAAACTTTAAAACGTATTAACTTTCTGCATTTGCAAGAATTTGCCAGATTAATATAGAAATTATTATCCATTTAGTGAATGAATAGTAAATCAAATTTCAAAAGCGTCAAAAGTGCGCAAGGTTGTCGTGAGCTTTTGCCTGATAATTATGAATTTAAAATCTTACAGAAAATAAAAATTCACAAATCAAAGTCTTGGAGCAAAAAGAGAAAGGTTTCGGTGAGTTTTTTTCGGAAAAACTATTTAATAAAGTTTTTAAAAAATGATTATTTAACTATAGTGACAGAAAACTAATTTCTAACAGAAACTCTGTTCTTAAATTATGATTTAAAGCAGGGGTGGGGAACCTTATTGCACTCGGGGGCCGTGTCTGAAAATTAAAAAATTGGTGCCGGCCGCATAAAGTTTTGGGGAGCAATATAGAATTTCCCAAATTTTATAGACGTTTGCCCCAATCATGACCCTTTAAAACTTCACGGATATGAGAAAAAATTGTATCCTAAATTTATGGTGAAGACAAAAAAGCCAGCACTAAGAATCTGTTTCTGATTTCTTGATTTCGTCACGAAAAACTAGTACTGGCTTTGCTTTTTTCCAACAACACGCGTGCCTCGTTAAAAAATTCAGGGGGACACGTTTGCCCCGCAGACTGCACGTTTCCCAACCCTGATTTAAAAGTAAAGACTTAACAAAAAAACGCTGCATCATACCTAAAAACCTAGTTATAATTATATTTGAGAACAAGTCCACTGCTAAATTTCTAGATTATTGTGTTTTTCAGAAAACTGCAGTACGAAGGGTCAAGATAGCGAAGCAACAAAAAAATTCTTCAGTAAGTCAACTGCTTTACTGGGATAAATTTTTTTAAATGACCATAATCAATTATTAATAGTATGATTTAACGTCGTTTCTTAAGCCAGAACTTGTTACAATTCATGCAGCAGCGACCAAAGTTTCGCACAATTGATTATTAAAATATGAAAAAACAGACAGTGAAACAGAATTTCAAACCAATTCGTCATAGCAGTTTTAATATTTTTTAGTAGTGATATACTTTTGAAAATCAACATAAACTTCAACTTTAAGGTATCTCAATAAATATCGACTAAACCAATAAACCGTTATTTTTCAGAAAAGAAAATCAAAGGTTTTGATAAAGCCAAAGCAAGGATTTGTAAGTTGACTTTAGAATTTTCTAAAGTACCTTTTTTCAAAGTCGATTTGTAGAAACCGTTGTCTTTTTTAATTTGTCTCCACCAGCGAGAAAAATTTGCTTCAACAATAAGATTCTACAAATTTTTTAATTTCCATTTGCGATTTCCGCTTGATACGAATCCCCTGTTGTGTAATCATAAAATTGTTTGAAACCGTAATTTTATTATTATCATTACCTAATATGTGCTTGGATATTACTTAGTTTAGGTATGACACAACCTTCAAAAATATTTTTTAGCCAATTCTTAAATTTGTTTTTTTGTCGATCAACTTTCATTGAAAAAGTAATATTGATGCGATAAAAACAGTAGGGTGCAAAGGGAGGAGGACAAACGAGGCGACGGCCCTCTGACTCGCAGGTCAACGGCGTAGCTTGAAGCAGAAACCAACCTTCAAGCAATTACCCCGATTGCTTTTGAGGTTCCAGAATATCGCTTTATCTGGTTAAAATTTTATTGTTTTTAAATCTGATAAGACTAAAATTTAGATCTGCTTAATTAAACCACCCAGCAGATGAAATAGCTGCCAACTGCCTTTTTGATGAGCACAACAATATGACGAGAGTAAGAATTAAACCACGACTACCATAGCTGTATCAAACCAAAACACTTTAGGGGAGAATCAATTTTGCCCGAATCATGATTTTGCATCATTCCATGAAGATGTTTATACAGTAAATATCGCTAAGATTATTGTAAAGACTTTTTTGTTTTCATTTGTTTCTGTAACTGTAAATTGCTTTTGCCGAAGTAAATTTAAAAAACCAAAAAAGTTTTATAAAGGTATGACTGAAATTTAAAGTTGCTTGTTAAGACCAGCAAGCAGAGAAAAGTACCGCCAAGTGTCTTTCCAAAGGACTTAAAAAAAAGGAGCGAGTAGGCTCTGAACCGAGAATATGTCGATCACAATCATGGCTTTAACCACTCGACCACACTACCGACAAAAATACAACTTTTTTCCGCGTGTCAACAAAGATAAATGGAGATAATTGCTTGTATTCCGATTTTAAAGTAGTCAGCAAGGACACCAGAAGCGAAGCAAGGGCGTTTGCTTTTGCCATATAATATTTATAAACGGGGACCCAGGCGAGCAGATTATGGCCTTTAAAATAAAAATTTTGCTGTCAAATTAAAGCTTTTACAGGATCCAGCGCACATCATGGAGCGACCATACCAAGTCCGGCTAAAAACCTTTTGAATTTTTTTTACAAAGAGTGAAGAAAAAAATCTTTAGTTGTTTTCAATACCGCAATCTAGTTTAAATGTTTTGTTTTCGAGTGAAAAATTTTTTTATCTTTAATTCTCCATTAAGCTTAGCTTCCCTGTCGTTCTAAAATTTCTTTCTTTTGAAAGTGCTTTTGCGGCAAAACAGTGTCCT
The DNA here is from genome assembly GCA_963680785.1 of Diplosoma virens. Taxonomy (NCBI): domain Eukaryota; kingdom Metazoa; phylum Chordata; class Ascidiacea; order Aplousobranchia; family Didemnidae; genus Diplosoma; species Diplosoma virens. Next base: position 22,414,614 of record OY796890.1, read on the forward strand.
TTTTCTAAAATTCTGACCTTCCAACCAAAAAATTGCCGGAAGTCCCAGTAGTTAGGTATTGGAAAAAATCTTTTTATTATGCCTAGTAGTGTACAGAATACGTTAGTTAAGCTATCGTTCAAAGTACTTAAAGTTGGTTTTATTATGGACCTTGTAGATTATGTATATTTAGATGGTTTTATCATAGATAAAAAATCACTTTGAATTTATTATGGTAATTTATTGTTTTAATGTCATTAACATGAAGGTATCTGGCATGATAGGGTCGCATAAAGATTAATTTTTTTAAATGAGATCGCAGAACAAATACGCATGAGACCCCTGCTTTAGTCTTTCTCTTTTCGATTTTTGAAAAACTAAAAATATTCTTTTTTCGTTAAGTACAGTAGTTTTTGACATTCGCTGCTGTTTTACTACGTCACAATTCAAATTTTATTTCAGTTGTAATGCTCGTACTGTGCTGTAAATTGTCCGCTAATTTTATAGGCAAGTGAAATTTTGCAACGAAAGTCATTAATTTTATTTCAGCTACTTCGCTGTCGGCTTTGAATTTGCGGCTTTAAATGTCGGCGTACCATTCCATTATCTGCAATCTCTAAACGAAAAGCAAATGAAAAAATTTTTTCTATTAAAATAATGTTAAATTTGAAAAATTCAAGCAAGAATGAAAACAAATTGGTAGTCAATTGGATACCCAAAAGCCATAGCCCAAACGCAGCGACAACTAGATTCGTATCATGATTTGGTAAAGGAAAAGTATGAAAATAAATTAAGAAATCAGCCGCTATTTATTCGGAGAAATCGTTCCAGATTTGATTGTAAATTCTTAGTTAGAATTCCAAATTTCCAAAAGAGTTACTTTATAAATTTCTTTTTTCTCCCTGCTTGACTTTTTCCGATGACTGTTTTTGTGCAGTCGAAGGATAGTCTGACACCAATCCTCTGAATATTTAGCAGCTGATTTCTTGATTTATTTTCATACTTTTCCTTTACCAAATTTGAAAAAACTGTTTATAAGCAGAACCTTAAAATTAAAATTACAATAAAATAACAATTTATAAGCAGAACCTTAAAATTACAATAAACCTTAATATTATAGACAGTGTTTTTTTAAGGCGTTTTGAGGAACCAAAACGGTCTCTCAAAATTGTCCAGCGGTCTCTCAAAATCTGCTTCTACAATAGTGTAAACAAACCTAAGTACGCTCAGGAACAATAGGGAAAAAAATTAGCGGTCTTTCAAAATTGCTTAGAAGTTCCTGAAGCCAAACCTTAAAAAAACACTGATTATAGATATCATTTTTAGTTTTGTTTTATCTTTTTTTTCGACTAAAAATCCAACTCCTTTGACTATTTTTTTCTGAATCTATTTACTTTATCACTAAAAACTTTTCAAGAATATATTATTGATAGTTGCATCACAGTTGACAACGAAATAATTTTTTTCTTTTTTGAGAATATAAAAATTATCCTGATTTAAGGTCAAGTGATCGAAAAAGTCGCGTTACTTCAAAATTGTTACGAGTAAGTTTTGCAAAAATTTTTCTCAGGTAAAATGCCATTGTCTCTAGATAAGCATTTAAAATGAAAACAGCTAAAAAATCAGAGAAGAAAATGAGAATTTAGTTGTACATAAAATCTCGTTTATTTGGTTGTTATAGGTCGTTGCATGGATGGTAACATTAGCACAAACAAAGAAAATCATAAAATTGCATTATTGCTCTTAAGCTAAATGATTTGCTTGCCACTCGTTGTTCGTTGGCAAACAAGTTAAATAGACAATTTCGTTTATTGCAAGAATTAGTCTCGAATCATAAATGTCAACAGATATAAAGTAACAGCAGCAATTTTATTGTACTTCCTCATTCTGGATTACGTCTCTGCGCAGAGTCTGCAAAATATAATTTAGCTCCAGAGTTTATAGAGGCGGTTATGATTATTTTCTTTGATGACGATTATCCTTTTTTAGCTAAAATCACGGAATTTCACATGAAACCATAGGCAGATTTCATATAACACGTGTGTTGCTAATTGAGCAATGCAGGTGGTACAAAATCCAATTTACGACCAGTCCAGAGATGAAGGAAGGAATAAAAAAAACAAATTTAGCTTGGGAAAGTAATAATCCGTAATTAAAACGTTTGGAAAATCAAACTCCGCGGTTGCTTGCGGGTTGAACATAGAGTGTACATTGTACAATGCAGCAAGCGAATAAACTTTTCTCAATATTTTGCAAATTCAACACGATTGATTGCATTGAAAACTGCTTGCAGCAAATGAGTTTACTACAATGTCATCATTATCATCACTATCATCATTGATATATGATAACATGACGACCAACATATTTTTTAAACCACTTAATTTTTGCAGGTTTGTGATGCCGGGAAACGTCTGATTTTAAAACAAATTCAATCAAGTGTAAGTCATAATTTAAAAAAAAATTTTGATTAGTTTTTGGCAATAAGAAAGTTATTGTTAAGATCCAACTGATGAAACTTTAAGTAAGTTCTCCTGTGCTTTTAGTGAGTGTTTTGTACGGTTCCAAAAGGAATGTATAGATTAAATCAAAATACTTTCTGCTATAAAGAATTTTAAAAAAATATTCCTGTTGTATTTGTTGAATACAGCAAAAGACTTATTGGATAACTCATATATCCTTCCAACCAAACTTGCAGAAACCGGCGGAGATGTTAAACTTAGAACAAACGTCAAGCGATTACCTGACTTGCTTTTCAACATTTCACGATATCGCTGTCAAATTAATGTTTAGAACTAATTTAGATCAACTGTCAAAATTTTTCATAGAAAGGAAATGACGTAAATGATTCTTTCAAAGACATTAAAACATACAGAAATAGTTGAACCCCGTCCACAGTGATTAATTCTTTAAAAGAACATCCGGGCGTCTCGACCATAAAAACAAAAAAATAGAAATGAAAGTTAAATAGAGATGTTAATGATAATGAAAAAATCATATAATGATAAAAATTAAATTCAAAGAGCTCTAAATGCTTAAATGATTCCAAAGATTCTAGCAATTGAATTCACGACTGTAAACTTATGAAAGAATTCTTTATTTTTCTTATGTTTGATCAAATTTCGAGGAAATCAACAAGTTAATTTTTTGATTGTAATTTCTAACTCGTGCCGAGGGTCTGGGTTCAATTCTCCGGCAGAATAAATTGACGCAGTGTTGTCGATGGCTCCCCATAACTGGGGCAATACCACGCCCAACGATTGTGTTGCCCAAGTTCAATATTCCGGAAACGGATACCGCGAATTTGTGACACGTTTCGAGGTATTAAACAAGATTAATACGAGATTTGGTTTGGGTATTATAGCACTCGTTTACACAAAAGGAATATTTTATAAATGACCCGAGCTGCACAAGCTTAGTAAAAATCACACGGCAACTGCTTGATTCAAATTAATAGCTAATCTATTTAAAAGCTTTATTAATATACTCATTTTATAGAACTATTACCGTAAAGTGTCACAATTGACCAATTATGGCCATAGTTCCAGTTTAAAAATTCGTCGAATTTTTGAAGCGTCTGAGATAAAAAGATTACCGACTGAATCAGTTTTTATTGCACGCTTTTAATCTAAATAAAGTGTTTCAAGTTAATGGTTTAAAAAATTGTCTCGAAGAGCAAAAATTTATAGCTCTCAAATTCAAAATCACGTGAATAAAAAAGATTAAAAACAAATATGCTACTGGATACTGAACGTTGCCTATAGTAGGTCGGTGCAATTTTAGTGTTAAAATTTACTCAAAGCACAAATGAAAACAATGGAAATGTAACCTTTCAATCTATCATTTTTCAATTTTGCGCTCAAAGCCAAATGAAAAAAATTTTTATTCTTGGCATAGAATCGGGCGCTATTTTGTACAGTAGACCTTGGTCATAAAACTTAACCAAGTCCAATATACTGCACAACTAAAAACTTGATTTTTGGGCCACACTGTTTTATATTGGAATTTTTGAGAAAGAAAGCCAAAATATCATACTTTTAACAATGACTAAACTTGGTATATTGACACAAGCCGGCAAATCCTAGCCTTGGTTTTTGCAAACAACAACAAAAACAAATAAATGCAACACAACCTCGTAAAAATGGTACTGTTGACAGAATTATAAAAAAAGGTGAAATCAATTCTTTAAATTATTTTTGAAAATTGATGTAGGGATCAATAACTTTAAAGAAAACCTTGTCTTTTTTCATGTTGTTCATTTTTTTCTCAGTAACATTGATCTTGTTTTTGTTTCTTTATTAAGCGTAGTAAGCACTGTAAGTTTGCAGCATTGCCCCACTAAAAATTATGTCAAGAAATGCCTTTTCCCAGGGCACAGTAAAATAACTGGGGTAGACTGAGCATTGAACTGGCGTCCTTTTGCTCGCAAGTCAGAGCGTTATCACAATGAACTATTCTCTTTTTTCCTATTCACCAATTTCGTTAGTCAAACTTTTAACTTAGAGTCAAACTTGGAACAACTCTCAAGCGATAGCTTTTAACTGCTTCCAAAGATGCCAAGATATATCTGTCGGGACAAAAGTTTTATATTGTTCTTCAGTTTGTTTAGTCATATAGCTATGATTTAGAGCTTTTTTCTATGATCACAAAGCGTGTTTCTCAAGGAAATAACAGAAATGACAAAAGTAGAAGGTGAATCCACACAGCATATATTGCAGTCAACATCGAAACCGGTGTCTCTACCTACTCGGTCTTGCTGCCGAATTTTATCGATTAATTTTAAAAAAGTTTTTTCTTTTTTTCTACAGAAATCTTACGGAGGAAAAACAGCTGTTCATGCATCGCAAGGCCAGTATTCGGTAAGTTAAAGTTAGAAAAAATAAACAAAACCCACTTTTTGTCATTCGATCGATTTCAAAATATGATTTTACAGAAATCGTACGGAAAAAAAACAGTTCAAGCCTCACAAGGCCAGTATTCGGTAAGTTAAAGTTAGAAAAAATAAACAAAACCTACTTTTTGTCATTCGATCGATTTCAAAATATGATTTTACAGAAATCGTACGGAAAAAAAACAGTTCAAGCCTCACAAGGCCAGTATTCGGTAAGTTAAAGTCAGAAAAAATAAATAAAACCTACTTTTTGTCATTCGATCGATTTCAAAATATGATTTTACAGAAATCGTACGGAAAAAAAACAGTTCAAGCCTCACAAGGCCAGTATTCGGTAAGTTAAAGTTAGAAAAAATAAACAAACCTACTTTTTGTCATTCGATCGATTTCAAAATATGATTTTACAGAAATCGTACGGAAAAAAAACAGTTCAAGCCTCACAAGGCCAGTATTCGGTAAGTTAAAGTCAGAAAAAATAAACAAAACCTACTTTTTGTCATTCGATCGATTTCAAAATATGATTTTACAGAAATCGTACGGAAAAAAAACAGTTCAAGCCTCGCAAGGCCAGTATTCGGTAAGTTAAAGTCAGAAAAAATAAACAAAACCTACTCTTTGTCATTCGATCGATTTCAAAATATGATTTTACAGAAATCGTACGGAAAAAAAACAGTTCAAGCCTCACAAGGCCAGTATTCGGTAAGTTAAAGTCAGAAAAAATAAACAAAACCTACTTTTTGTCATTCGATCGATTTCAAAATATGATTTTACAGAAATCGTACGGAAAAAAAACAGTTCAAGCCTCACAAGGCCAGTATTCGGTAAGTTAAAGTCAGAAAAAATAAACAAAACCTACTTTTTGTCATTCGATCGATTTCAAAATATGATTTTACAGAAATCGTACGGAAAAAAAACAGTTCAAGCCTCGCAAGGCCAGTATTCGGTAAGTTAAAGTCAGAAAAAATAAACAAACCTACTTTTTGTCATTCGATCGATTTCAAAATATGATTTTACAGAAATCGTACGGAGGAAAAACAGTTCAAGCCTCGCAAGGCCAGTATTCGGTAAGTTAAAGTCAGAAAAAATAAACAAACCTACTTTTTGTCATTCGATCGATTTCAAAATATGATTTTACAGAAATCGTACGGAGGAAAAACAGTTCAAGCCTCGCAAGGCCAGTATTCGGTAAGTTAAAGTAGGAAAAAACAAACAAACCTACTCTTTGTCATTCGATCGATTTCAAAATATGATTTTACAGAAATCGTACGGAGGAAAAACAGTTCAAGCCTCGCAAAGCCAGTATTCGGTATGTAAAAGTCGAAAAAATTAATAAACCTGTTCTTCGTCAATTTATGAATTTCAAGTTATGATTTTTAGCATAAATAAAAACACCAAAACCTTGGTGTCACACTTTTTTATAATTTTAATTTAAACCTTATTTCGTTATAGTTGATTTTCAGTCTCTTGCAGTAATTTTTAAGCTTTTGGTTATGACGTCATCTTTTCCCTTGTTACGTTGTGATTGTGTAATTGGTACACCTCCAGTTAATTTCTTTTGCCTGCAAGTTGTTCTTAATAAGTGTATTATAAAGATTCATTTTACCTTATTAATTCAAGCACATTGATTGAGTGAATTTAATGCATTGTAAAGTTTTGCGGCCGATTACGTAATTTTGACTAGAGTATTCAAGAGACGATTGGTATTATTTACTATTGCTAAGCTGATTAAACATTGTAAGTTACACAACCTATTTACTACTGTATCTTTTGGTTGTACTGTGACGTCATGAACTGCTTTGTCCAGTTGTAACTTATATAATACGGTAATCAATTTAAGAGTTCTGGCCCGTGGTAGTAGCTTCAGTCGTTATCTGATAACATTGGCTAATATATGTAAGTAGCGCCAAAAATTTTATTATCCATTCTTGCTAAAGTAGTTAGAATCGTTTGGTGTTGCTGTTTCCTGCGTTGTGTTGTTTAAATGTTTAAGTAGTCAGGGATCAATGTTGACGCCTTAAAAGTTATTTCTATAGTGAGATCGAATTGTTTGAGTCTGTGTGACGGACAAACTATTAAGACGGACAAAAAAGAAAAACTATTAAGCTTAATACTATTAAGCTTAAAATTAATTTAAGCTTAATATTATCGGGGTGCTGGTTTATTCTTATAATTGGTCAGTACAAAATTGTTGAGTGATTAGGCTATTTGCAGTTATTAATATATTGCTTTGAAGTTTGTTGAAGCTTTAGAGACAAGTTATGCAAAATTGTTTAAATTTTCTGATATTGCAAATATATTTTTTATAGTCAGAAACCGTGATTTTTTTCTATTTGTAGGGATAAGTTTTTCTAGCGAATCCATTTGTACTTAACCAAAACTAACTGTTTTAAAAACTTAATTCCCGCGGTAAACTATTTCTAGAGCCGACGTAAATAAAAATAAACACAGCTTTGCTTTAGCGCAGGTATTTGGGTTACCTAGTTCAACTGGTCCTTTCGGATTCCCAAATAAAATTGTAACACCATGATTATATTAATAATTTTACTGGACTTTTTGACTTGTTACGCCATCATCGTTTACCGATTCGTTCAAAAAAGTTAAAAGGGTTTTTTTAGAAAACTTCTGGAAAGACTGCAGTCCTCTCACAGAGTCAAAGTCATGTGAGTAGATTTTGCAAAGCATTTGTAAGAAACCAGTCCGCGCTTTTTGGTCTTAAGGCAGCTCTACCTGATGATGTTATGTTCGTTTCTTAAATTTTTCAATAAACTTTGATTTTACACAACAGCTGATATTAGAAACATCATATCAATTATCATAATGCAAAACACGATAAATATTCTTAAAGAAAAATCTTTTATTTTTACAGACTTTTTCAAAAGTCTCAGTGAATCCCTTCTTTATTTTGTAAATTTTTCTTATGTCACACAAAAGTAGAAACTCCGTTTAAAGGTTTAATTAAAACAAGAAGTTTTAGCAAAATGTTACATTTCTATGGAGTTTGCAAAAATCTGCTTTTTATTGTTTAGTTTTTAACATCCAACCACAGAACTCATCACATTCAAGGTTCTCAGGTTCAAACCATCGTAAGTAACCGCAAATATTTTGTTAAAGATTTAATCTGTTAAACGATTTTGTCAAAATGTCATTATTTTCAATAGTTTTAGAACCAAGTGAAAATGAAATTAATGGTTTTTAGTTACTGTTATTTTTTAATTAAATTTGTTTCAGCAACCAAATATGTTGATATCAAAGTTTTTTTTAATCAAAATATGAAATAATATCTCTTAACCAGGGTGGTTCAAACCCAAGCCCGCGGGCTATATGTGGCCCGCAACATCATTATCTGTAACCTGCGGAAGAATTGTAAGTATTACTCATCAGGGATAATGAATCACATCCTTTATATCAAATGACCCATCTGTTGTTCCATTATTTTTGGCATTATGACGACTCAATGTTCTTTTTTTCAAAATAATTAAACAAGGGCAATGTTAAGACTTTCGGCGCAGGCATTTATCTAACTGACAAGTAAAGACCTCTTTTTTGTCTTGACCAACCTTGTGTAGCTGGTCTTTGGCAATCTGTAGAGAAAATAATTAAAAATACATCATCTTAAGAAAAGACCAAAAAAGGTTTTCTACTCTTAATTAAAGAAGAATGTGCTTCAAGGTCGAAAACTTCAGTTTTTTATTTAAAGGGAAGTTCTTTCATCGTTTTCTTGCAGTTAGCTAGAAACGGATAAAGGTAAGGTTGGTGAAGATTAAAAAAAATGATGGTCTTAATAATCGTTTTTCGCATTGTAAGATACTTGCCAGCCAACTACGCCCCGCAATTCTACAAAACTTTGAAACTTGACAACTTTGCACTAAACGATCGGTTTTGCATAGTAAATATTAGGTATAAATATCATGGTAGCAAAAGTGTTTTAGACTTTGTCCGAAGAGAAGCCATGTCTGCCAGACGAAGTTGTTTGCAACAACGCTGTGTGTTTTTTGGGGGGAGGAGGGGAAAAGTGTGCTGCCTAACTTATTTATGCAAACTTTGAGTATTTGAGAGTAAAATATAAAAAACGTCAATAAATGGATAAACTGCTTTTACTTGACTTTATAAGAGAGCTTTTACAGTATTGATATCTTTACAAAAAGTTTTTTAGTTTTTTCTATCAGCTTAAAGTGAATTTTCAATTTAATAAATATTCATATGTTAATTATGATTTCTTTTTTCCGAACAGTTGACCAGATGAATTAAGTTTAATTCCAGCCGAGTCTTAAAATGAACTAATGTTTGAACTTGTGAACTTAAATCATGCCTTTAAAGAATGTAAACTAGAATTAATGTTACAAAATAAACTGCAAAGTCTTGTGTGCAAAATATGCTTCTCCTGGGTCCGAGTGTAAACTGCATCCGCTTGCATGTTCAATAACAGATAAGTGGGATAAATGAAGATATTCAGCCACAACTTTCACTAGGTCATTCTTAGGCAAGGTGTTGTACCTAATTAGCCTCCTTGTGCTAGGGTTACAAGCCATCAAATAATAGGTTATCATAAAAATAATCCATACTGCCTTAATCTTGTGTCTGTTTTTATTTCTTTTTCTCTTTATTTTTATTTTTTCTTTCTCTAGGTCTGTGGTTTTCAACCTGTGTGCTGAGAAAATTTTTGAAAAACATTAGGCCATTGCCCCGCAATCTTTTTATTAGTGGACACTATTTTTTAGAGACAAAAATCAAGAAATCCGAAACAGATTTAAAGCGAAAACTTTTTTTTTAGGGAGCATTACTTTTTAGGGACAAAAATCAACATCTGCACTCTGTTCCAAGTGTGCTGCAGATGCAAAAGGGTTGAAAACCACTGCTCTAGGTGATGCAACCATGCAAATTCTTTATCTTAACTATTGTAATTTGTTGAGTTTGTATGTTTCCACGTTGTTTTCGTTTTGTTGCATGTCTCTTTTTCATTTGCATAAATATGGTGACGTAAATATTTCGTTGGACAAGTGGTGGAAATAAAAAACGATTAAACTGAAGTGTTTCTTTTTGTTTTATAGAGCTCATCGAATAAAGCTGGAATTCGATTGTCGCAAAATCAAAGATTTGTGAGTAAGGTAATAATTAGAAGGATATTATGAAATTTCATATAAAATGATTTTCGAATACCTGTTACCTTAAATTTAGATTGATCAATTTAAAAAACGAGCTTCAAAAGATAGGCTCCTGTGCCCGTATTTGTAGTTTTATTTCGTAAATTTATCAAATTTTTTCATTTTTTCCACAACGTAAATAAAAAGATGGAACTCGTTTTTTAGTTTAAAAACTTTTTCTAATGAAAATACGTGATATTTTTATTTAACCATTAATTTTGAGCCAAGTTACAATAAAGCTGTCTAAAAAACACAGTCTAGGAAACATGAATTTTTGGATTTGCTATTCTTTTTATTAAATACATATAAAAATCAAAATATGTTAACAAAGCAATACATGGAAAAAAATTGTTATTTTGTAGTTTCAGTTTCATGGCCAACACCTTTGTGATAACTTTCTCTAAATCATATCTTAAACCTGACACGTTGTGGGAGTTGCAGTAGCGTATTTCACGTTTTTTTACTGAGATTTTATAATGAAGAATTTTTATGTATCTATCTCTATTCAGCACAAACGTCAAACGATTACGCAAACCTGTTTTTAGAAGATGTTAGTGTCCGGTTGAATTTTTTGTTTTTTTAGTTTTTTTAGAGATATGAACTAGAAGCGCCGTTCGGACCTCCGCCAAACAGAGGAAAGTGCGGTTAAGTTGCTTTCCCAAGGACACAACGAAATAACGAGGGTAGGTTTTGAACCTCAACCGTGTCGATCACGCTCGCCATCAATACTCTTTTCTACCTACTCGACTACGCTGCCGACATGCTTAAAGCTCAGCAATTCGAAGTTTTCTGAGTACGATAATAAGGTTTTCTGCTGCCGATGTGATGAATATATGGTTCTAATGTAATAAGCAAGTAATTGTGTGTTCAGTTTTTAACCCTTTGAACCCGACATTCCCACATTTAAAAGCTCTCCGACCCGAGATTCCCAGCCAAAAATTTTCAAAAAAAATCATTTTCTTTTTTTTTTCGTTTTGGGATTATGAATCGCCTGCAGCTCTCAAACCAACTTCAAAATCAGTGTAATAACATTGAAATAGCCTTTGCAGGTGCAGATATGATCTTTATTGTACATTTTCACCTACAACAGCACCGCGGTTTTGTGCAGTGGTTAGCGCTTCGTACTCGGCATTTCTACGCCTCGAGTTCGAAGCCTACCCAGCCTATTCAATCTAGCTCAAACGAAGAAGAAGAAGACCTACAACAGTAGCAAAGAATTTAACAAATTTTTATTATATACCAAGACACAAATCAGTTTATGCAAATCGGAATCAGTGATGCAATGATTGTTTCACTTCAGCTTATGATAATAATTGTCTTCTTTGACTTGACTTTGACAATAATTGTCTTTCTTCAGCGGCTCGTACATGCAAATAAATCAATAGTCATTTTTTGAGTTTATCTAAATCAGTCAAGTTCTTTCTTCAAATTACCTCCAATATTGCACCTTGGTGTGCCAATCATGCCAACAATTTGATCTTGGTACGCCAATGCATAAAAAAACGCAACAGTAGTTGCACCAATAGACAGTCTTCGACCTTTTTGGCAAGTCCTTTTCTCTGAGGCTAGGATTGGCCAGCTTTGCTCTTCTGTAGTTTTCACTGCAAACCGTGCAACGATTATTGGTTGTAGCATGCTCAGCACGTTCCACCTCGTGTCTTCCGACATTGGAGAGGCGAACATCAGGATCTGCATCTGAACGTCGTCGCCCTTGTTGAGTAGTGGTTTTTACATCTCCAACTAGCTCATTGCACAATTGTTCCAGAAACGAGTGGTATGTGGTAACCCTTTTGCCAGCTTGAGCATGTGGTATGTAGTATCCCTGAATTACATAGGCATTGTATGTCGTCCACATAAAAAACTTCATCATCAACCTTCGTGGCCATTTATAATGACGTCTGCACCTCTGAAGGCGAGTCATCTGGTCATTTTTGTCGGTACCACCCATAAACTGATTGTACTTTTTTACTGCTTCAGGACAGCTGACTGGTACCTTCCGATGTACAGCACCGTCATACCGAGAAACTGAGGTACATGGCTGATCTACAAAGACTGATGTATATGATGATCTACGAAGTGGATTGGTTTTTTATCCATCCACATAATTGCTCCCACTTTCCCATTGAACAACATTTCAGAGTCCCCTTTACTCATTTTCCTGGGTTTCCTTTGTAGACACTTTGGAAATGACCGCCTGTTTGTCATTGCTGTTCCACATGCACCAATGCCTTTAGTCAACAAATATTCACAGAGATGCACACTTGTATAAAACCGGTCAGTATACACTATATAGTTCTTACCCTGAAAGTCTTTCGTCAATCGCACTACTAGGTTACCAGTAACACCAAGGTCATTGATATCATTGCTATCGTCTCTTCTACCAGTGTATACCTCAGCATTTACAATATATCCATGTTCGCTATCTGTCAACAGAAATGTTTTCAAACCCCAGCGTATAGGCTTGTCTTTGATGTATTGCTTTATCGACAGAGAATTTTTTGTTGGTATCATTCCCTCATCCAATGATAAATGTTGATCCGGCACGTAATGCTTCTGAAACCTTTCAAGGATGTAGTTGAAGACAGGCCTGGTTTTGTATATCTTATCACTCTTATCCACAGTAGGATTTTTTTCATCCACGCAATGAAGCATTGACCATATTGCCAAAAATCTGTCTCGTGTAAAGACTTTTTGGAATCCAGGAGTGTTAGTCAAAAGATTGTCTTTGCATCTCCAATATTGTTCATAACGATCTTTGTGGATTAGCATCTCAATCGCCGTCCGACATCCAAAAAAAGCCTTCATCTCTTGTACAGTAGTGTCTGTCCATGATTTAGCGTTATAGCAATTTGGCTTGTCGGTTGCTACATAGAAAGCCTGCCTATTCGTTTCATTGACCAAGACTTCCCACAGAGCATCATCCCAGAACAATGAAAGAAAGGCCAGAGGTGAACTTCCAGCATTTATGCTGGAAGGAATTTCTTTTGGACCTACAGCAGGGAAGCCATTCACCTGTGGGGTGAATGGCTGAGCAACAAAACTACTTGCATTTATACTCCATCCTGGAGGAATATCCATGCTCTGAGCTCACAAAATCCCAGCACCTCTTCCTCGGCCCCTTCTGGGTTGCAAAGAAGATGCAGGCAACCCATTTGCTACAACTGGTGCATCATCATCACTAAGGTCACTCTCCCCTGAGTTGTGATCAGTTTCTATTTCAAAATCGCTGTCATGGTCATAGTCATTGATATCAAGATCTTCACTGTCACTGAGTATTGTAGACAGGGCTTCTTGAGCCGTCCTGCGCATTTGGGACATATTATGCAACACTGCAGCCTACTGAACAGCTATTATTATATTTTTATGATACTGATAGTGGTATGCTGGAACAACAAAGTAAAAGACCGTCACAAATCTAACTAACGAAACTTACCAAAAAGAAAACCACAGGCAAAATCAGAAGTAGCCTATCTTGCTACCTCAGAGTAACTGGACACATTAGTCTGACTGCAGACTAAAAACAGCACAAGTGTAAAGTAGCCTCACTGAACTAATATGAATACAAACACATTCCTAGCTAACACCAATTGCCTAACACCTAGCCGCAAACTAATCTAACCTAAACAGTTATAAAAGCCTAACTAGTAACTAACTACAAACTTTCCAGTCTCGTTGGTGATGTTGCCAATCCAAAATATATAAATGCTATAGACACTCCGTGTAAAGCGGAGATAGCAAGTGTGCAATAAAAGTATAGCAGACAAAAAACGACATGCTTGGATGGAAAGCCAACTTGCAACTCTAGCAACAGATACAGGAACCACTTTTGCAAAATTATTTCAAGTAGAAGGAATTCAAACGATTTTATTCAAGTTTTGGGCCTTTAGGGTATATACGCTAAACAATTTAACACCAATACGATTGTTTTGTGTTAAAGGCCGTTTTTCAGGCCTTTCGGAAATAAAAACCGACCATGTTTGGCCGGAAATCCGGCCTTTAGGGTTCAAAGGGTTAAACTTTTCAGTTTAATTTTTTTACAAAAATAATTTGATTGTATTTTTCAAAAACTGTGTTACTTCTGGATTTTCTTATTTTAAAAAAATTTCCAAGTAGGTTAGCCAACCTTTGCTCGCATTGTGATGAACTAATGAGTGTTCGTTCAAACTTGTGTCTAATCAGCATTCTGGTTTAGGTCCATCACGGAGGTGCCGCAAAGCACTCTATAGCACTTCACCATTCTAGTCACATAGTAAGTTTAAACTAAATATTTTTATAAAAGTGAAAATAACTTTACTCTTTTTTCAGGTAATTACAAGCACTGGACACGGTAATCATGTGAGTAAATCTTTAAAAGCATTTTGAAAACTTTTTAATTTTTAAATCTCAAACGCGAAGACGATTTAGCTTTTTTAAACAACTTTTGTAAATGGACTAATCATAAAATTAACTATTCATATCTTCTGTATCTTTCATGTTTCTTTCAACTTTTTCCAGAAATCACCTCCAAACCCTCCAAAACAACCTTCTCAAAAACCATCGTCACCAAGAAGAAAACAAAGTAAAACTTCCAAATCATCAAAAAGCAGCAAGTCATCGAAAAGTTCGAAATCCTCGAAGAGTAAAAAATGGTCAAGAAGAGGAAAGTCATCTAAGAGCAGCAGGAGTTGATTAAAGATAATTATTTGTAAAACGGGTTTACCTTTGTATCATCTATTTGACTAATTTTACAGTTTTTAATTTGTATAACTTTGAAAATCTGTTTTATTAACGCTCCCGTAAAGTATTAAATTATGTAATTACTGCATGATTGCAATGAATGAAAATATTATACCAATGAGTAAAATTATTTTTTGTATCTTTTTAAAGTCCAGTTTTACAGTCACTGTAAACATTAAATATTTTCCACTGCGAGTTTTAAAAAACCTTTTCAATTTTAGAGGTCACAACTAAGTGTCACTCTACAAGAGTTCTGTTAAAAGCGATATAAAAGTAACATTAAGCTATTGTCTTCATGGTTTCTTGCTCAAAATATGTTACACCGCTGGCACGCAGAAATAACGCAATATTAAAAACAATGAAAAAATAGATAAAAACCGTTTTTCAGAACTTAAAATTGCTTTAAGGATAGCTTTCAATCGTTGACGAGCAACTTCAAGGTATAATTATTTTACGTCATTGCTGTCATTACCTTGGAAACAAACCTATTTGATATTGAGAAAAAAATTGTTTTTTTTCTTTAATACATTAAAGAGCAAGCAAATCATCCTCAGTATAAAATGATTTTAATTTAATATTCATTAATAAATATGATATGAAATGTTCCAAAACGTTCCATTTGTATTGGAAAACTGTACTTAAGCGAGCAATACTTTGATTGTTTTTCTTGAGTAAGGTAGAGTGAAGGTTGTGAACTTAAATTAAACCCAGTAGAATTCAAATATAGCTTATAGTTTTTGAGGACAGCCTGAAAATCGCAATCTTACTTGAGTAAGATTAGAAAAAATTTGTATCGTGGTATGAAGATAAAGTTTGTTAATGAGTCTAAATTGGAACGTAGCATTTGTTGTTCAAAACATGCGGTAATTAAGTTTCTTAAGTTCCATATTTAGTCGAAATCCTCTCTATCTTTTTTTTATATAGTTTTAAATTTCAAAAGTTATCACTGTAAACGTGGTGCACTATTTAAATAGAAACTTGATTGCAATTTAAATCATCCATAAAAAAACAATTATTGGAAAATATTTTAATTATAGTTTTTTCGCTTGAGTGAAAAGGGCATTGACAGATTATCACTTTAATTTTTCAAAAGTAAGCGTGCGTAAATACAGTGACGTAGAGCCCAATGTAAAAGTTCTCAATCATGTTTTGTCACCTTAGCCATTGACGTACTTGACTTTGTCAAAAGAGTGGGAAAAAAATTCAAACAAAAGCAAGTGAAAAAATTTCATGACTCTGAATCAACGCCTTGTTTATATTTGAATATTCAATAAAAAAGACTTCGAAAAAATTTTTGAAATTCTTTGCATCTTTCATCAGAGTTCAACTGATTGCCCTCGGAATCATAACACCGCACGAGCTGCTGCTTTCCCGCGTCTCTATTAACAACAAATATTGAAGCCTTCTCCTGAGCGATTGCTACGTCATCAATAGAGATTATAGACCGTGATGTTGAATGTGATAAGGAAATGTTAAATGCCTTTGCAATATGCAGCATAAATCATTCTATTCAGAAATATTTTAAATCACCTTAATCATCGCAGCGAATGACAAGATTTTTTAAAAAAAGACCTAAAATATTTACAAAAAAAGTCATTAAAACATAGGAATGCTGAAATTTATCACGTTTTGAAGTTAATAATCGAAAATAAAAGCATCGTCACAAAATTTATGCTTCTCGCCGGTTAAGCACGTTGAATAATGAAAAAGCAATAAAAAACAACTCAAAACTATCTTGTAAAATAAACTGGTACGCGTTAAGGCTTTGTAATCACAAGCTGGGTGATCCAATTTCATTCATTTTGACGCAACTTTTTAATTTAAGCCTAGTTTGTTTTTCTGGGAAATACGATCGTTGCTGCAGTGCTAAAAGGAGTATCGAATAAATTGCAACAACGTTTATTTCAAACATTACCCAAATTAAGGTTAAGGAACGCTTCTAATTCACTTTTCGAAATAAAACAAGTATGAAATTAATGCTAAGGTAAAAATAACACACTAAATTTTTAATTGCCATCAATATTATGTAGCAATGTAATTCGCCAGCTTTTATAAATTTTGTCAATTTTTCATGAAATTCATTTTTAGTGCTTAGACTACTCAACTATTGCATATTAACTAAACTTCTATGTTAGAAATACAGAGACAAGTGACAACTTTTTGCGTTACATACAGTTTAAAGTCCTTTGGTTTTGTATGAACTCTACAGAAATATAAACTTTTCAACGCCGCCCCTTTCAACCCTTTGCGACCCGCAATTTGAGAAGCACTGCTTTGAGTTAAAACTGATGCGATGATTGGTTGATTATTTTAAACTATTGAAATGGCGTTTGGGATCGATACTCGTTCAAAATTTAAACAAACGAAACAAAATAAATCAAAAAATTGCGTTTACTATTGTGATAAACGTCATAAAACTATGTATGTCCTTCAAGCAATTTTTGTTGGCTTGTCCCCACTTAATAAAACGACAACACTTTATAAAAACAAATTTCAAAATGAAAATACTTATTATTGGTTATTTTATTGATTATACGTTTACGGTATATCAATATTCATAATTTTTGTCGTTTTCTTTCTAGTCACCCATGATAATTATTATAATTATGGTTCATATCTAAGAAAAACTTTGCGCTTAGACCTACTTATTTTACTTTTACTTTTAAAAAACACTTTACTTATCTTTTTTAAAGTGAGAAACCAGGTCAAAAAGATGATTGGTCATAACAACCTTGACCAGTCTTCTCTGTAAAAAAATTCTCTTCGCCTGTTCTTTATACTTTTAAAGAAAAAAATGGGAAACAAACGTTAGGTTTCTGTTTTTTTGTCTTTTTTTTTATTCAGCTCCAAAATTACAAGTGAAGGTTATAGTTTTTTGAATTTTATAATTTTATTATGTTGTAGTACTTTTAGGCTAATTAATTTTCTGTATAGCCCAGCGATTCCCAAACTGGGTGCCGCGAGACATTGCCAGGGGCGCCGCGAAAACTTGTGAAAGTTGTTGCATTTACTGCTTTTCTTACAAAAACTGCAATGTGAAAGTTGTTAGCAGCTTTTTACAATTTTACATTGTGTGGTAAGCAGCAGCTGTGTGGAACCGCTTGTTAGTTGTTAGTTACAATAACTTATCTAGAAAACTACGCGAGTTTTTTGCTCGTAAGTTATTAGAAATGAATGAGCAGTCGGTCGTATTTTCAAATTTTTTGCAAACACCAGCCAAAGCACAGCTTGCACCTTTTAAAGTTGCGTACAGAATTGCGAAATGTAAAAGACTGCATACCATTGCGGAAGAACTTGTGCTTCCTGCTGCTCTTGACTTAGTTTCGACAATGATTGGAGAGTCAGCTGCTTAAAAACTAAAAGCTGTTCCACTCTCAAACAATACCATTTGTAGGAGGATCGATAAAATTTCGGATAATATTAATGATCAGATAGTAGCAAAAATGCGTGGAAATGAGTTCAGCTTACAGTTAAATGAGGCAACAACCAGTACCAGTAATAAAGATGCTTATTTGATTTGCTACGTACGCTTTATCGATAACGACGGCAATATCGTTGAAAATTTACTTTTTTGTAAACCCATTTTGACAAATTGTAGAGCGCATGAATTATTTGCAATACTGAACAATCTTTTCAGAAAAATAATCTCCAGTAGAAATATTGCGTTGGTTTATGCACGGATGGTGCCCGAGCTATGTCTAACCGCTTTGGCGGGCTGCGAACGTTAGTGCAGGGCATTGCCGTTAACGCAAAATGGACCCACTGCCTAATACAACGTGAGGCGCTGGCTTCGCAACAGCTCAGTGGTGACCTTAATAAAGTGCTTAAAGTTGTTGTCAAAACTGTGAGCTTCATTAAAGCAAAGCCGCTTAAAGCTCGGCTTTTCCAGCGTCTTTGCGATGAATTAGGAGCAGAGCACAATAATTTATTGTTTTATTGTAATGCAAGGTGGCTTTCCACAGGCAAAGTTCTTCTGTATGTAAGAATTGAGAAACAAAATCTCCATATTTTTAAAAGAAGAAAACCATGCACCTTTGAGAACGAAGTTTTCCTGACACAGTTGGCGTATCTCTGCGATATTTCTTTAAAATTAAATCAATTAAACATCTCCTCCAAGGAAAAGAAACTCACCTTCTACAACTCCATGACAAAATTACAGCCTTTAAAAGAAAAATACAGTTGTGACAAATTGATCTGCTAATAAATAACAAGCAATGTGATAACTTTCACTTTTAAAATCTTGTTTAAACTCGCGATCTGGCAATCTCTCCCTGCAGAATACGAATGAGTGTGATATAAAGACTGTGATGTGTTCGCATTTGGATGCTCTAATCTCGCATTTTGAGAAACATTTTTCTGAAGATATGGAGAAGCACAATTGGATAAGAAATCCTTTTGTTGATAATCCAAATGCCTCTCGGGGTTGACATCTCTGGAAGCTGAACAATTTATCGATCTTTTTTCTGACCTCATTTTGAAAAGCTTATACAACCTTAATTTACTCATTTCATTTTGGGTTAAGGCTCGATCTGAGTTTCCATTTGTAGGCTGTAAAGCTCACGGTGTTCTTGTGCCTTTTGCAACGTCATACTTGTGTAAAGCCGGTTTTTCTGCTGTAGCAGTAATCAAGTCGAAGTATCGCAATAAGATTGACATTGAACGCGACATGTGTGTTGCGATATCAAACATTGCACCGCGGTTTAATAAAATATGCATAGAGCAACAAGCTCACTACTCACATTTAAATGTTTTTTAGTATTTTGCGAAAAATGCTGACATTTTCGTGCATTTTGAATAATGAACATGAGTTAAATACAATTTCTTGGTAAAACTTAAATTTGCAAATTTTGCTTCATTAAGGCGCCGCGAGTATTGGTAAGTTTTCGAAGGGCGCCGTGAACAAAAAAAGTTTGGGAACTGCTAGTATAGCCTCAATAAAAATGCTGCTCACCAGTTTAGATTTACCTGCTTCAAACAAAAATTTGGGAAATAGTCGACATCTGACCAACAACCATACAAAGTTTTTATTTTTTGTTTCTTAAATGGCAATGTTGTTGAGAAGAGAAACATCGAAAAAAGATCATATATATCAAAAAAACATCATAACATCGAAAAAAATATTTCATTCTTTTCAACAATGCAATAAAAAAAGAATTGAAAATCTGAGAATATTAAAGATTAAACTTCACTGAAAAGAGCAAAACATAACAAAAGATTCTTAAGCCGCGGCTTCATCGTCACAGTTCATTAAATTTGCACAATGTATTCCGAACAACATGAAAATTTTTTTACTTAGGAGAAAATTCTTGTTTTTTGCTTTTTCTTTTTAATTTATTTTTCAAGAGTCAAAATCTGTTTAAAAGTTGTTTCTTCCACATTTGCAATGAGCCTTGGCTTGGTTTTTAATTTCACAAATCGCGTGAGAAGAATCATAAAAAAAGACAATGCACCGTTGTACCTCGTTTTAGCCAAGCTAAAAGGAATCTCGAAAATTTTGACCTCTAATTTGTTTACAAGTAAGTGGTAAAATACTTTTTACTTTTAACCCGTTTTCATTATAAAAGTAAATGCAATTTTATGATGTATTTTATTTTGCTTCGTTGATCCAACCGTGTTTGTTGACAGAAACAAAATGAAGGTTTTAATTACTCCGAACATTTTCTTGTTTGTATTGCTCCTAATCGCTCACCAAGCAACAGCAAAAACAGGAAGAATTAAATCAACTAAACTTGAAGAGGAAAGACGTGAGTTGAGGAGTAGCTGTCCTGCAGCAATATATGAAAAATATTATACTTACACAAATAAAGACTTACTCGATAACAATAATAGTAATAATCCAACATATTTACATAGCGCCTTTTTACCAAGTGAATTAGGTCGACGGTGCTTTACATTAATGACTTGGCCAGTGCAGCTAGTTTTTGGGCAAAACGAACAGCATCGATATAACTAGTTTGTATGAGCGCTACGAGTAAGAATCAAACTTATAATCTTGGAAACGCGAACGCGATAATTAACCGCTCGGGCGAGTGATAAGATTGCGTCATTATAACTTTTTTCAAAATTGTTCTTGTAATTAATCCGTAATTATAAAAAGTCTATAATCTTATTTTTGTTTAGTTTTTTCCAATTTTTTTCATGTTGGTTTTCCAAATTTTAAATTGATTTATATATACAATTATACATACATAAAAACATAATAATAACATAAATATTGCATTAATTTTTTGAAAATTTCCAAGTGCTTTAAAATTTTGTTTGTTAAATTAATAGTAGAACAATATGCAAAATAGGATAGCAATAAAAAATTTTAAGACAAACTTAAATTTTAATCTCACCCTTAAATTTTGGCCTATAATCAAAATATTTGTTTAAAAAAATTATCAGATTTAAGTTTGAATTTCGATATATTAAAATCGTTGGTTCAACAAGGTCGTGTACCGTGACCATACCTTACTGTTTTATTAGCGTTTGCAGTAAAAAAAAAACTAATGACTTCAGCAATTTATAATCAAAGCGTAGTATCAATATCAATCAGCTGTTTTCAATTTGAAACCTTGCTGGATAAAACGCATAATGGAAACTCTTAGCAGTTTGTTGCAGAATTGGAGTTTCAAATTTTGCAATTTTGGAGCAAAAAAGTTGAATTTACTTTTCAGAGACAATATGCTTTTCTTATATAAAGTAATATGATGACGTTTACGGAGAATTCAATAACTTTTTGAAAAATTTTTTTAAGGAGTACGAAGGTTCGTTCATGAAGAAAGTGAACTGGAAGATGATTATCATTCATATGAATCAAGTGGATCAGATGATTCAGGCATATTTGAGGTTATCTATTTAAATTTTCCTTATCGAATAATTTAAGCACTCGACGTAGGCTATGTGTTCTACGTAGACTAGGCCACGACAGCAGATACTTGAGTTTAGACTTATTGAAAATAGGCACTAAATATTTTCCTTGAGAATACTAAAATAAAATCTCTACAAAACTAGAACGGCCATTAAATTCATCAGTAATTTGACCACCGAACCGGTGCATCAAGTTGATTTTTAATAAGAACAAGAACGTTACAAAAGTATAAAAAGTATGTATATTGAAATGAATAAATAAAATAATTACTAAAGTAATAAAGTTCTAACAAACTAAAGTATTTCGGTTGTTTTAAGTGATATGTACAGCTTGCAGTCAGTGATGGCTTTTAGTACGGAGCAAACGGAGCGACCGCATCGGGCCCCCTAAAGTGATGACCTTTTTTTAGAGGTCACTTTATTTTGGAATAAAAAAAATTTGGAACACGAAAAAGTGCCCCTCCCAAGCAAAATATTGCTCTATTTCTTCATAGTAGGACAGTGGCCTCTTCTAAAGTGATGACTTGTTTCAGAGATTACTTTATTTTGAGACCAAAGAGAATTTTTGGGACACAAAAAGTGCCCCCTATTTTTCTTGCACCTTTTTTGTAAGGCCATAACTGCTTACAGCTGTTTTTTAATATTGTAGGGGTTAAGAGCGTTATGCTATTGTTTAAATTTACTAGTGAAGTTTAACTCAAAAGGTTAACTATGAACTTAATTCTATCTATGTATTACGTTTATTCATTTATTTAATAAGAATTAAAAAAAGAAAAATAGTAACTAAAACAAAGCAATTAGATACAATATTAAAAATAACTTATTTGATTTTGATCGAAACAGAAATTCAAAATTATCCAAATGATGTTTATGGAAGAGTATCTCAATATGTTACCTCAGCTGTCAAAACCACATTGCTGTATAAAAGTGCAAGTAATACTGCGTGATCACTTAATATGGATCAACAGGATATGAAGTCCGCAAATGTAGCCTATACGTATAGCCTAGAACAGGGGTCTCCAAACTTTTCGAGCTGGGGGCCGTATGTAGATTTTTTTGGGCCTCCTCGGGCCAAAGCCAAAGGTGTTCTGTAGTTATTCTACCAATCAAGGTGTTCTCTAAAAAAAAAGGTCTTCACTTGAATCCAGACTAAAAAAAAAGTCTTCACTGAAATTTGGTAACTACTTTATAGCTATGGGTATTTCCGACATAATTCTATTCAGCTTTAGTTCAAAGTGAGTGTATATGTTTTTTACAAAGAGCTCCGCGGACCGTACTTTGGAGACTCCTGGCCTAGAATATAAGAAAGATAATTTCTAAGTTTAAAAAAAACTTTGTAACTTAATATAATTGGTAAAGTTGCATTTCGCTTGAAAATATGAAATTATATTTTTGATTATGTAGTTACGCTTCAATGTTTAAGCTTAAAACTTTTTTCACATGTCTACAAAGTAAAACTTGTTTTTAAAAAAAAATTTTTTTAATGAAAAGACTAGCCCATACGTGTTCAGCCTTAGCTCGTGGACAACCTTCTTTTTGAAGCTTAATTAACTTAGGGAAGGCGTTCGCCATGCTTATCAACAGTAGTTTTGCTCTATCCAGGGGTACCGGAAGCGGTGAAGCGAAGGAAAATTTCCCTTTTGCCCTTTTTCCTCAAATTTGCCCTTGCCCTTTTCAAAAAGAGAGGGTACAGTTGGCAGATACAAAAAATGGATTAGATTTGCCCCTACAATCATAGAAACTCGACCACAATATCAGATCGATTTAAGGTGGAGGCCTGATTTTGTTTTCAGATTTCACTTTGAATCAGTGTCTTGAACGACGCCTTGCGCATAGTCATTGGATGCCTGCATCCCACTCCTACGGACCACCTACCTGTACTCTCAGGCATCCAGCCAGCTGAGCTTCGCCGAATGGGAGCGACACTCTCCTTGGCTTACCGTGGATCTCTTGACCCCGATCATATCTTGCATGGTCTTTTAAGTGGGTCCTCAGATACTCGCCAAGTGAGACTAAGATTCAGAACACCCGTTTGTGCCAGCTGCGCGGAATCTTTTGGACAACCTTGCCGGACTTGGCATCCGCGCTTCTGAATGAACAAATCGCAAATGGAACGCGGGGTACTGTGAAGGTGCTTCCAGGTTGCAATTTTCAATTTTGTACCCAAGGAATCGTGATCTACATATTTTCAACAGATCAAAAATTCAAAATTTTTTCTCTGCTCATAAAAAGTATATCAGTCAGGTCTTGAAACGATCAAAGAGCACTCCATGTTAGTTGTCATGGCAAAGCTTTTTTTTTAGCGACTTTTTCAGATGATAAACAAACCAATCTGTTTCGTATATAGCGTTTGCAAATGTACCGAAAAATAAATATAATTGATTTGCAAATGTACCGAAAGATAAATATGATTGAACTGTAGAGAACTGAATGAGAATTTTTTGAGCAGAGAAAAAAATTTAGATTTTTGATAGATTGAAAATATGTAGATCACGATTCCTTGGGTACAAAATTGAAAATTGCTTCCAGGCTCCATGCTTTTGTACCCGAGACCAGTGCCAGGCCTGTTGGGATGGGCTTACCCCGAGCAGCTTGGGTTAAGGTTAACCACCTGCGGACTGGTGTTGGGCGATTCAATTCGTCCATGCACAGGTCTGACGATTTTGGATGACGAAACTCGATGCTGGCTTAAAACACCACTGCCAGCATTTGATTCAGGCAGTCTAGCAGCCTGAAATAGTAAAAGGATAAACCCTCGGCTCCAGTCCTGTTTGTGTCTGACTTGGAGTGGATACCCTTCAAACGACAACGACGACGACGACGACCTTGAATTTGGAACACTGATTGAAAGTGATGACCTTTTTTAGGCTTTACTAGATTTTTGAGCTGAAAACGGAATGGCAACTCCGCAACATTGATCAAAATCATGTTTCGTTGAATGTCAATAAAAGTTGGGCAAGATTGCAATACCCTAACTTTTGAATTTTTCCTCCAGCCGTCAAAAAAATTTTTGGCGCCCTGGCTCCATTAGCATACAAAAGGTCCAACAACGCACTGAACTAATCACTAAGTGATTAATGCAAAAGTTTTGCCCAAGACATAAGGCTACTTGTGAAAAACGTAGATTGAAAAAGCAACAATTAATTAAGTCAATTTAAATAAACATTTTGAAAATTTTCTCTCTGTTTTATGCTTAATTTTTTGACAATATGTTTCTTCTACTGTGCATTGCAAGTGCGTCACAAAACAACAGCTGAGGCGTTATTGTATGTAATCCCGTGGTCTAGTAGTAACTAAAATCATTTTCTTCTCTAGATGCAAACTGTTTCAGTTTTAACATTTTGTGTTTATTAAACTCAGGACGATGAAAAAACTTTTATGTTTGCTTCGAAAAACTTCGATATTGAACAAAACGGTTAGTAAAAAATTATCATTTGTGAGAAAAAACTTAATGAAACTAATGAAGGTGATTAATTATGTTGATAATAATACTGAATTAGTAATGTTCCGCTATCTACAATCATTTTTCAAATTTTTTTATTTTTGACTGATTTTGATCCTAGACAAATTTGCTTTTATCAAAAAATTAGTGTTCATTGTAATGAACTTATTCGAACCGTTTTAAAAGAAAGTATTTTACTTAGCTACCGGTTTCTAAGACAAAGTTTTTCAGCTTTTCAATGGACGAACGGGCAATGGAGTAGTTGTTCCGCGACGTGTGCAGGCGGATACAGGAAGCGGTTGATAGTGTGTCAAAAGACGGACAACAAAGTAATCGTAGATGATAGCCGCTGTGACTTAAGCTCACGACCAAGAGAAACGCTTGAAGAATGCAATTCGTCACCGTGTCCAAGACGGTGAGACTTTAGATTATTTTTGCAAGTTTGATTTTTGCATTTCCGAGGAATTTGTGAATTTTTCTTTTTTCTGTGAAAAAGCATAAGTTTGTCTCTTTTTTAGAAACGTGCTTAGTTACAATCTTTTAATTTTTTGTGCTGAATACACTCAGCTTACTTTTTTACTGATAAAAGATTTACCAAAACGTCTTCAGTTTTTTGTTTTCGCAAACACTATTAAAATTGCTTTAACGACAAAAGCACAAATGTATGACAGTGGCAACATATTGGTTAACTAAGCTTTAATGTTAAAGTTTTTTGCAAACTAAACAAGAAAAAGTAAAATTGCCACCAGGTGGAATTTTTATCCCTGGACGAAATGTAATTCAAAAATTGGACGAAACGAATGCGATGGGATTCGAACCCGAAAAGTCTACTGCTCTCAGATGACGAAGAACGGAATTCTTCGCGTTAGCGATTTTATGTGCTCGTTTTATCTGAAACCGCGACAAACAATGAGCTGTTCGATCGACAAGTGTGAATCCGAATGGAAAACAGGAAGCTGGTCGAAGGTGAAACGCTTGATCGCGTTCGTCATTTTTCTGAATCAAACATTGTTTTGTTTTTTTGTTTATTTTTCCCATCTTTATATTTTTTTGTATTAATTTTAAGATTTTTTTTAATACCAGCTGTCCGTGTTTGAAGTCACAAAGATTTTTTAAACAGAAAAAGAAGAACAAAAAAGCTTTATTATAATTCTTTTCATCTCTAGTTATCCTTCTGACTATATTTAGGGCAACCAACAAGCTTCTTATTATATCGCGCAATATTGTCTATCCGGTTGAAGTTCTTTATTTGTTTTTTAGTTTTTATTTAGTGACACGACTAAAAATTTAAAGCTGCTTGCCAAGATTGCTCAGCAGAGAAAAATTTTGTAAAGTGTTTTTGCCCAAATACGGACAGAATGACGTGAATAGGTTTTGAACAGTTACCTCGTTGAACACGTTTGTCATCAAAGCGGCACTTTTAAGAACTCAACCACGCTGCCTACAATTTTTTTAATCATTTCAAGCTCAATTTCTGTACTCTCTACAAAGCAATATTGCTGCTTACCTAAAATAGTGACTACGCTGAATAGAGAACGCAACAAGCATGTCAATATTGTTATAAATATAAACTGGAAAAGTAATTATACGTCTATCTGACCATACAAAAAAGATTGCCTCAAATACGTAGCTTACTCAAAAGAGTCAAAATTTATAAAAATAAGTAAAATGAGATAAATTAGCAGTTTTTATAATACTTAGTATCAAGATCTAGAGCAGTGGTTCTTAACTTTTTTTGCATTATTTACTCCTTAAACAAATAAGAATACCAAATTTACCTTCTACATACAAAATGATGCTCATTTAATAAAAAATAAATTTAACAAATTACTTTAATTATATTCAATGGGATATTTTCCCCTGTTTTTTAGCAATGAGCTGTTTTATGTCTGGTGTAGTTGTAGATTATGCTCAACAAATGTCAGATTCAACATTCAGTCAGTTTCGTGCTTTAGACTTGATAGCAAGCCAAGCAGAAAAGCCGCACTCGCACAAGTACGTTGAAGAAAATGCAACCAGAATATTTAGAGCATAAATATCAAATAACAAAGTTGCATTTCAACCCAAAACTTCTCTAAGCTGCAAGAGCAAAACTCATCCTTTGCAAAAGAATCGCTTGTTGATTCTATAAATTCTTTTGGATTGCGTAAGGAACATCTTTCACTTTACATGCAAAAGGATTTCTTGCAACTTTCATCAAAATGCTGGATATCTTGGGAAAATGTCGTTCAAACTCATCTTGCAATTTTTATAGGTGGCTGATGATGTCCTCTTTCAAAATTTGTCCGTATCATCTCCAGCTATCTCATTCAAGCGGTGAAATAATACAAAATTTCTATTGTTTTTTTGTTGGCTTCAAAGTTTAAGCTTTGCCACAAACGCGTTGATTGGATCAATGTGTACAATTATTCATAATACTTATTATGAATAATACGCCTGGTAGCAAGAAAAATAGCATATTCCGTGTACAATTATATTAATTCCTGGATCTTGCAGCTTCTTGTTTAGTTGATTTAATACTTCAAATATGTCAGCAAGATAAGCTAAGTATGTAGAGAACGCTGCTTGACTAAACAACAAAAAGAGATAATTTTTTTTTGCAATCAAAAACAACTTGACTTCTCTCAGCTCGAAAACTCGTGAAAGTATGTTTTTGTGAGGGCCGACGAATTTGGGTATGATACAACAATGCAATATGATCGGCATCCATATCTTTACAAAGTTTGCTGAAAAGTTGAGTGTTGAGCGCGGAACTTTTCATGTAATTAATGACTTTAATTACGACAGACAAATTCTCGTTAAATACAGTATTTTCAGTATGGTTTTTGAAATGAGTGCCGCTTTCTAAATCATGCAGTGCATTCCTTGGATTGCTGGATTTTTCTTCTTTATCAGGAAAACCAATCTAGAGTTTGCACAAATCATGGCTGAAGCACCATCAGTTCAGAACCTCAACTACCTTACTACAACTCGATTTGCTTTTCTCAAAAAAATACTTGAAAAGCTTGAATCAACACTTGAAAAGCATCGACTGCCTTTGCTGTTGCTTCCAAAGATTGGCAGAAAGAAATTTCTCATTAATTCTTTCATCTGGAATATATCTGCCACATCAGACAAGTAGCTGTGAAAGATTGGAAACATCGGTAGTTTTATCCACCTGAAAAGTAAAAAAGAGAGGAATATATCTTCAGTATCGCCGTGGTTTTTATGTTGTCAGACATTTCATGAATTCTGGATTTTATTGTCTTAATGATTAGAGAAATTTGATTCATTGTTTCAGATGCTTTTACTCTAAGAATCTGCTTCGCACTTTCCAATATGCAAGGTGTCAGAAGGGTTTCACCAATCGTTTGTACTTTTGTAGCATTTGCTACCCACGAAGCAATGGCAAATGATGCACAAACAATTGCATTATTAGTACGCCCAAAAATTCCAGTTCTTCCCAGTTTTTGTCTTTTCAAATAAGGCAGCTTTAACTCAAAAAATGAGACCAGTTTTTGTTCATTATACAGTACTTGGATAAGAACTTGCTAGGTGTTGTTTTAGCGGAGAAGGTTTCAAGGTGCTGTTTCAAAATTTTTTTATGCACAAAACAACAAAACATATTGAAAAATTTGAAGACCATCCTAAATAAAATATGTAAATCTAAAATCCAAATAATTGTCCTGATACTTTCCCTTCTTTTTTGACATGCTGTTTTTACGACTAAATTTTTATGCTGCATATAAAAATGTGATAACCTTTAAAAATAAAAAAGTTCTAGGTGAATGAATTAAAATAACAAGGTCATGGCAAAAATTCTGTATACCACAATCATATAGGCTACAGCAAATCTAATCCACTCATACCAGAATTAAAATACTGTATATGAAATAAAACAAAAAAAGCCATAAACGTTTTCTGCTTACAATTGCCCTCTTCAGATGAACAAAATGTTGAGAAATTTTGCCTTCTAATTTAAAGATCGAGGTCAATGACTTGATTATATCGTTCGTATATTTTAATTCTGGTATGAATGAATTATATTTGCTGTGTATAACTGCGGTATGGTAAAAAAAAAGTATACTCTCTCCCTTAATTACAATTCTCTATACTGAAACAAAATTTATCTTGTCTAGGTGGCTTATTTACTTCTCAAAACAAAAAAATTACCTTAGTTTAAGAAATGCCGCTCTCGAGAAAACCGCTCTGGAGGTCGGCAACCTTAACCATTTAAAGAGCTATTTGTACTCAAGTCTTACCGGAAAAAAACACTGGATGCCTGAAAACTTTTTTAATTAAATTTTTAAAAAATTAAGATTAGGCTACCTTGCACATAATATTTTACATAACAACACAAACGAATATATGAAAATAACAGTCATTTGAAGAAAAAACAAGCGACAAGAACAATTTTGCTGATATCCTGACCGAAGCAAAATAAGATAAAATAAACTCTCGCATGCCGAAGATCAAGTACCTAAGTGATAATGAGTTTTTATCTACTCGCTGTAAAGCGTTAAGCAAAGATGAAAAAATCTTATAAAAAAGTTAAAACAATCTTTTAAAGAATTTTATATTTCTCGTTCAATGTATGGTGTATTATCTTCTAGTAATTCAGGCGATATAATAAGTAACTTACCTGCTGTAGGCGTATGTCAAGATAATTAATCTTCTTAAGAAAAACAATGGCAACGCTACGATTTTATTGACTGACAAAATTTTTTTATAAATTTTTATAAATATGTAAGTGCCAGATGAAACTTGTGCTTTAATTATGGCCGAAATAATTGCGGCGCAAATGTTTGAAATGCACCGGTAACGTGCCCGATCCTGCTTGAAACGCAAAAACATTGATGCCTTTGTCGGTAGAAAATAAATTAAATATTTATTTATTTTTCAAAGTCACTGGGAGCTGCACCAGAGATTAAAGAGCCGCGTGCGGATCCGGAGCCGTAGGTAACCAACCTATCGAAAAGCAAATCGAGCCGTAGGGCCAAATCTGGCTCGCCAAGCATTCAAAGTGAACGGTGTCAGAAAGTAGGGTGAAAAACTTTTTTTTTGTTCTTCACCTCCAAGATTGGTGGGACAAATTAAGATGAAAGTCCATTTTTTGGTCGTACAGTAACTTTTGGACACGAATTCACGTTGTAAATACTAGGCGGCTTTCGATCAATTTTATCTTCTGAATCCGGCCCTCTAGCTAAGAAGTTTGATTACACCTGCTCTAGAGCAATAACTTGTATCTACAAAAATTTTACACAATCAAAAGTAATCAAACCCTTGATAGCAGTTAAGGACCAATTTATCAATGTATCTTAAAAATTTATAACGTAAAAATGTTTGCCAAAATGAAACAAATTAAAAAAAAAATACAAAAGTTCTTTTTTTTTTATAGTGCTATTCTTCCTCCAGATATAGGAGTTTTGGTTACCAATGGCGTTCGGTACTTTGCGTCTATCGAGAAACAAGTCGAGTTTCATTTAGTTGTTTGAACACGAAAAAACCAAAAGTCTATCAAAGATGTCATTATGAAGACAAACGATTTTGTGAAGACAACAAGAATGCCTTGTCGATTTGCGGGTTTTATGTTAAACATGGATTCTGCGAAAAATCGTTGTATGTCAAACGATGGTGTTGTGTATCTTGTGCAAAAAGTTCAAAGCGTTAGTACGGAAAATAGCTTGCAGCTGATCAACAAACATATCAGAAACAATAATTTTGTTTTGTTTTGGTTATTGTAAAAATTTTCAGTTTTTTATGATATACGACCTTTCGCTTTTTTGAGCAAAATAAAAACTTTCTTTTGAACAAGTTCAATATTATTTAGATATGAATTAATGACTTAAGTGTTTTGTAAACAAAAAAATTTTGCAACAATTTTTGTTAGTTGAATGCAAGCAATATTAACTGCAAGAACACAGATCACTCATATTATAGTTTTTGGCAATGATACAAAATTCAGAAGCTTCTTAATTTTTCTTAATCGTGCATGTATTTTTATGTTATCCACATTTTTTTTTTGAATACATACCAGCATGTAATCAGTTTTACGAGTGAACTTAATTGGTTTTAACAAAATTAGCATTGCTATAAAAAGTTTGGGTAGCTTAACGAAAAATTGGTACGAATTATTTTATTCAAAAATTAATCACCCATTGATGACTGAAAATGACTTGATCGCGTTTACACTTCGATTAAAACCTCTGCTACGTGCAACAATTGCACCGCGGGGCGCTGGTTGATAATTATTGCTTTAGAACCGGGGTGCACAACCTTTTTGCTGTTGCTGGGCGCATCGGAGTTAGTTTTAATTAAGGCCGCCAGCGAGTTTATTTTCATTAAAAAAAACTCGGTGAAGACCGAAAACCTCCCGCTATCAATGCATGAACGTTGTTAGGTAAAGGCCTTTTTTGGTTTTCACCTAGCATGTTTAGAAACAATAATTTACAATCGTCATTTGTTGTTTGTTATGTGACCCCTTTTCAAAACGCAGCGATAAATAGTAATTTTATTAAACCAAATTGGTTATGTGCGTGAGAAAATGTGCACGGAGGCGTGAACTTTTATTTAGGTTGAACACCGTGGCTTTATAATGAAATAGAAAATTTAGAAGTCACAAAGTGCCGGTCCCGTGCAGGTGCTTTCTTTCGAAACAAAAGAAACAGCAGCGATTTAAAAAAGGTCACCCAGAAAATTCTCAAATACTGATCCTGGTTTACTAACTGTGCCATCTACAAAACTTTACCTACCAAGTTTATTGAGATATCGATGCTGTACGTGACTAAAACAAAAAATACCCAAAAACTACAACTGCACATGGAACAAACAATACGAGAACTACACAGTTCATGATGTCAGACAAAAATGTCTTCATTTCAGAAAAAGAACTCGTATCTGCATACGCGAAACAGCAGTGCAACATTAATATCTTGAAGATACAACGAAACTTTAAATAAATAAACTGCGACGTGTGACTAAGAAAATCTAATACAAATTAAAAGCAGTCAGCAGCACAATAAATTGAACGTTTGAAATAGTTTTAAAAAATTTTTTTTCCATTACATCACAGAAAGTCAATACAAAAGATTTTTATAATGAAAAAAAGACGACCTTGAACGAGATTCGAAATCAAAATCATCAAACTTTTAACTTTTAAGCGATTATGTCGACTGATAGTCAAAACACAAAATCGAAAAGGTCTTTAAAAATGATTAAAAACTGAGGACTAATCAAATCGTCACTTGGCACAAATTAATTTCATATGTCAAAACTGCTATTTCCTGCCCTAACAAATGAAAATAATTCACAGTTTTCAAAAAACAAAATAATAAAAGGACGAGGCTATAAGCTTCATTACTAGTAGAAAGATTGGCCTGATAAGAAATTGCACATGTATCAAATCGCGTGATTGAAACGATCGAGTACGATTGGACAGAACGATCAAAACGTGCAAACGCGTTACACCAATGTAGATATAACAGAAAAAAATCCACCAAACTTTATATCAAACAACAAAAAAGCACCGTCGGCTAAAAAGATAACACGAACACGTAAAACAGACACTTTCAAATGCTGTACGACGACGATTACGTCAAATATTTCGACGGAACAAAATTGCAAAGCTGACCAATGCGAAGGAGCCATTTGTGAAATGCGTCACCAACGTCATCGCCTGATTCACCAACTATTAAAGGATTGCTCAGCGGTCGATGATTGGATAACGAAGTAAGCGGCTGGTAAATGACCGGAAGTATCACCAACAACGCAGGGTCAGGTGCAGAGGTCAACAACAGCAGAAGAGATTCGATGGTGGACGACCACGCCTACGGACAAAACATTGTTAATATGAATGATTTAATACGCGTTCTTACTTTGAAAGCAAAACGCCGCCAAACAATGCCTTTCTGACTTTAGGTAAACGTAAATTTTCCTGATTTTTTTAAAAAAAGAATGGGGGGCTGACCAACTTTGCTGAGTTTCAACAATTGGGCAAAAGGTGCAAAATAGAACAACCAAAAACGACCAGCTTGCACACAGAAAAGAATATTGTTAAAAGTCTGAGTGAAAAATAAGCCATACAAGATCCATTTTTTAAAAAAATTTAGAGGTGCGAGATATTAGATATTGGGCAGTAAAAAAGCCATTTAAAAAAAGAAACAAAAAAGAAAACTTAAAAAATAGTGCACATATGTGAATTAACACTTGTATTAAAACTATAAATCATAAATAAGCAAAAGAAAGAAGCATGCTGAGAAAATTCTCAAATAGTCTAAATCAGTGGTTCCCAACCTTTCTTTTCTCATTACCCATTTCTGTTTAAACTAAATTTCCATTACCCACAATCGATATTTATCAATATCTAGCTTAATAATTTTGCTATAAGTAGAAATCTAATTCATCTGCTATACTCCGTACAAAAACAGACAACGCTATTTACAAAAAAAAACAATTTAATGTAAGCAATATTTATGTAAACCATTAGTGTGATTTTTGCTCTTGTTTTTTGCCTACGATTGATGAAATACGAGGTGTAATTTTGGAGATAGCACAACGTAGATCCGCTTCCAGATCTTGTAATTTGTTTCGAGCTTTTGTCTTGACAGCAACAACACTTGAAAAGGTGGACTCACAGAGATAAGTAGAGGGGAACATAGTTAACAATGCTAGTGGTTTTTCTGCAATTTTTGGATAAACTTTTTCCATCATCACCCAGAATTTATCCAAGCTTTCATCTTCAAATGAAGTTTTAATAGTTGAGTCATGAATCATATCAAGAAACTCTTCTTGACTACTGTCATTTTGATCTGGAAAATCTTCAACCGAAACTCTGAATGGGTTCCTAGTAAATGTCATGAGAGGCGTGTCGCATTCAACATCGGGAAAATAACGATGAAATTCTTTAATCAAGCTGTTTAGGTGTTCAACAGCCTCATCTTGTATAATAGTGTTGCTACTGTTAGTCTCACTCAATTTGCTCATCATTGGAAACGATTCTACTTTCTGTCCAGATTGCATTTTTGTTTTCCAGAGTTTTAGTTTTGCAATAAAAGCAGCAATTTTATCTCTCAGACCCAGTATGTTTACATCAACACCTTGCAACTTGAGGTTTAGGCTGTTCAAATGAGAAAACATGTCTGCTAAATATGCCAACCTGATTTGGAACATTGCATCAGAAATGTGTGTCTTTAGTTCTTGTTTATGTTGGATTTCAAGGAATTCAATTACCTCTGGTAATAAACGAACTAGCCGAATTAACGTGTTTCCTCTTGAAAGCCAACGCACTGAAGTGTGAAATAACAGAGATTCATATTCAGCACCCAAGTCGTGGCATAATTTTCCAAAAAGTCTGGCATTCAGAGCACTTGATTTTATGTAGTTGACGACTTTAATTGCATAATCAAGTGTTTGCTTAAGTGATTGTGGCATAGTTCTTGATGCCAACGCTTCTCTGTGTATAATGCAGTGCATACCAATAACGTTTGGATTTTTCTGTTTGACAAGAGCCAAGAAACCAGACCGTACACCAAGCATGGCAGGTGCACCATCTGTGCAAACACTGCCAAGTTTAGCCCAATCTAAATTTTCTTCTGTAAAAAAGTCTTCCACAAGCTTTAGCACATCGCTAGCCTTTGTCGTTGTTTCCAATGGACGGCAGAAAAGAAAATCTTCCTCAATAGTTTTGTTGCGAATATAACGAACAAACACCATTAGTTGAGAGAGATTTGCACAATCAACCGATTCATCAAGCTGTATTCCAAATACAGGTGAAGCTTTGATATTTTCTATGAGTTGTGATTTGATGTCACAGGCCATATCGGCAATACGAGATTTAACAGTGTTATTGGATAAGGAGACCTGATTTATCTTTGATTTTGCACTTTCACCAAACAAAATACCAGCGCATTCTACTAAACAGGGCTTTATTAGTGTCTCAGCAATGTTATGTGGCTTTTTGGCCTTTGCAACTTGAAGAGAAACTTCGTAAGAAGCAGTCAATATCGCATTTGATTGCGTCTGAAATTGTCCTGCACTGTCCATTTTCATTTTTTTTAAACTGGATGCTTTCATTTCAAAGAAGCTCCTATTTTTGCCACTGAATTGAGGGTGGATGTTCGAAAGGTGTTGCTTCAGTTGATACGTCTTCATGGAAGCGTTAGAGAGTGTTTTAAAACAAATAACACACTGTGGCAACTGCTCATCTCCTTTCTCTATGAAAGTGAACCCATAGTCGAGAAAAGTATCGTTATATTTTCTTTTAGCCATTCCTTTCTGCTTTTAAAAATTTAGCTATGCTAAATATATGCAACAATAAACACGTTTTCACTGGCTCTTACAATTCTTAATAACAATGAAAATTAAACCAAATACTGTAGGCTGCAAAGAGGCAAAACAAAACAAATTACGACAAACGCAATAAGATAGCAAATAGATATAATGCAGGTGCGACAGTTATTGTCATGGCTTAGCTAATCAGTAATTGAAGGGTTTAGACTTTAGAACGAAAAGTAACTAAGTCACAAAATACTGCTTTTGAGTAAATTGCATTTAAAGTTTTTAAATGAATTATAAAATCAGGTTTTACAGCGATTTTCGTTTTTAGGATTATTAAGCATTTACATATTGTATAATGAACTTATTTCATGATTTATAGATATTTTAGATGCACATGTCAGATGATATTAATAAAATATTAGATTGGACTTAGACACTTTTATTGTGATTTTATGGACTTAGGTACTTTTAACTATAAACTATGGACTTAGGCACTTTACTTTTAAAGTCCATTAGTCATATTTAACTAAAAATACTTAATATTGGATTATTTACAGAAAGAATTTCCGGAAACGTTAAAATATCCAAGCAATCACTCTTTTTCATTGTCCTGTAACTACCTTAAGCCAAAATTCGAAGCAGCAATAAAATTTATAAAAAAAAATTGAAGCAGTAAACATAGGGTGAAGTTTAATTTAAGCCGCTCCTTTTATTCATTACTAGCAATACTTTTACTTACAAAAAGTTTCTTGATGGAGATAATGCTTAAATTTAACCCCTCCCAAACAGGAAATGTTGCCTGTTAGAAAATTTAAAAAATGATTAAACTGCCCGACATAAATTTTAAATACTTTGATCTTAGCATAGCCCACAAAGTACGCTTATGAGTAAGTAAAGGTTTGCCAATCAAGTTTTTAATTCTAATTAAATTCTCTGTGTTTACTTCATTCTTGATTACGGTAATCAATTTTATAAACCAAATATTTTAATAGAACATTTGTGCATATTTCTTTGAAGGCTACATTTATATATCACTAAACTAAAAATGAAACCTAATTTACCCAGTTTTCCTGTTACATAGTCAAAGCACCAAGCTACAATATTTAACAAAACCTATTCTGGTATGACATGTGAAACTACGGTATCACGTGACTAAACCTTACAATGTGATTGGATAAGATGGACTTAGTTACTTTTAAAAGAAAAATTCAGCATTTCTAGCAAAACCTTGCTTTCAGAAAAGAAACTTGCCAACATTTTTTAGAAATGATATTTTGCATGGTGATTAAGGACACCAAAAGCAACCCACTACAATGGCTAACTCAATTTGGGTAAAAATGTGACTTAGTTACTTTTCGTTCTAAACCCTTCAATTACCCATCTGATATCTTCTAATTACCCACTAGTGGGTAATTACCCATAGGTTGGGAATCACTGGTCTAAATGTATATCTGAGAAAATTCTCAAATAGTCTAAATGTATGTTTCTTGACCTTAACTGACGTCAAGTCACATACCTGCCGCTTGAGCAGTTGTTCATCGAGCGCAATTATTCCCGAATGAGAGCTCACTTCCGACAGCGTCCTCCTTCGTCTGTGCAGTGGACTGGTCATCGGATGGTCAACTCCTGTAAACTGGTCCTGAAATCAGCAACCAGATGAAGAACGGGAGCGTCCAAGGAAAACTAGCTTATTTTGAGGGTCTCTTAACTTTTTTTGTTCTTTTTTCTATTCTTCAAAACTTATTCGCAAAATGCTTGATTACAACCGAAACCAGGATTAAAATTCAACGAGTCATTTTCAATAAACAATGTCAGAAAATGTCAGTAACCAGTTAACAAGAACCAGTAGCTTACAACAAAAAAATTGACTGACCTGCTCGTGCGAGTTTCCCTTAGACTTGGAAGTTTTGTAAGCAGCGATAAATCTGGACATCACTCTATCTGCGGCACTTCTGTACAACCAACCGGTCAGATGACGCGGTTTGGCTGGGAATTTGGTTGGCTGCGCGAGAAAGTGTTGACGCTTTTGATTGAATTTAAAAACATTTGTAAGAACAAAAACATTATTTCAAAAGAAACATTAGGTGAAAACCCAGGCTTCACCTTTAAGACGAGATTTATTCCTTGAATAAAACTTTAAACCAAAATGCTGTGAAAGCGCGAAACGTCATCAGACGTTATATCCCTCCCAAAGAAAAAAGAAAAAATAAAGTCTTGAAGCATACCTCGACGGGTTCGTCATGTGACTTGATGGTGGGGAGAGTCTCGGTTTTTTTGACGTAAGCCATGTAGTCAAGGTTGATTTCGAGCGATCGCTGGGATCGGGTGTCTTCGGACGCAGACGGATCGGATATCACACTCTCGTGCATCGACATCGCGTCGTCGTCGTTCGGCAACTCGTCGTTGTTGTAAATCGTTTCATCGAGGTCCCAGGGTCGGCATAGAAACAAGACGCTTTTATAAAGCGCACCGAACGCCCATGATGAGGCGACCGCGTCGCTCTTCGACGATTCGTCATCGCTCGTCTGGGGGGGACTCAGAGGCGGTAACAAGTCGGACGCTGTCGCGAATCGCGTGATGTGCGAGTGTCGAGATTCGTTGCAATGACCCGGATGTGAGCGACAGCAGATGGCCAACAAGACCCGGAAGTAAGTGCAGATCGACAACCCCGCGAACTGCGATCAGCAAGGTTTGCATCACGATCGTTTACGTCATAATAGCGCTCGAATCAAATCAGCTGCTTAAACTTTTTAAAATTTATTATTAAAGTTGGATTTTGTTCTTCCAGGTTCGACAAAAACATAAAAATCGGAAAAATCGAGTCTCAAGTTTCGGGCTTTTGCAACAGGCTTCTGGTCAGATAATAGAAAATTCTTTTAATTAAAATGCTGCATTAGAATTTATTAGGTACAAGTCAGACGTCAGTATCGCACGAAATTGATTTACTTTCCTCCAAACAACTAGTCTTTTCAACTACGCACTACGCACCAAGATACAATTTTAAATAAGTCAAAGTTACTCAACTTTCTCCGAGATAATTAAAAGGGTGATAAAAGCAACTTTTTGTGGATAAAGATTATTTATAAATTCAGTTATACGATAAATAAACTGTAAAATAGAAAATTTAATAAAACAAAACTATCACCTGATATAAATTGGCTGCATTATAAAATTTCACCAATTTCTGTATAAATCGTTGCAAGCTTGTCAGATTGTCGAACTTCCTCGCAGCAAGAAAGCATTCAATTATTTTTTCACAGAGATCATGAAGCTGTTAAAACAAACTGAAATTAACGAAACCTGTGAAGTCATGAAAAAAACTCGAGCTGAATCTTCAACAGCTTTTCATCAACGAAAACGTGCAGCAAAAAAGTTAACACTGCTCAAGTTTTCACAGCACCGACCTGCTCTGAGCTGACGTAATCAAGCAGCGGCTGATGGAGGAAGCTCTCCTCCGACGTTTTCTGGCTTGATGAGGTAGAATGCAACGATGACGTCAAGCCTACAAGGGCCACATCACGTTTAAACATTGACAGAGTGTCAACAATCGCGCGATTGGCATTAACACTAAAACAGGCGCCGAGAATCGAACCTGCGTTGCTGTGGTTCTCCACTCCGTTTGGAAGAGCACTACTGGACGGTTGCCACGGTGACAAGGAGTTGCCTAGCAACATGTACTCGATACATTTCAAAATCAAGTTCAAGGTGGATATGTCACAAGCGAGCTCGCACAAGCAGACGCTGAAACGATCGATAAGCATGAAAAATACAAAAACGAAAATCAACAGTAGAAAGCTACCGCATGGTGGCAGTAGGGGAATCATATGTCAGTCTTATTTCAACATGACGAGCTTCTTTCTGTGACTGAGGGTAATTAGCTAGTTGAAACACCTAAACATAAAAATTAGTAAGTTTGATGAAGAAAAACAAACAAGAAACACTTAGCAATTCGAAAGTCGAAAATAAGAAAAAATGTTTTTTCAATTACATACTACGAACAAGATCTTCTTACGAGTAAATCAAGCCTGGCAAATCTTCCCAAACAAACGAACAACTACGGATACACACCCTGGTCAGACACGACACGTCACAGAAGAGCGATTCCGATTTCTTTTCGTCGACGACCATTTCGTCCAGCACTCGCTCGTTCTTTTCAACCAGTGACGTCAAAAAAACGAGAGCAACGAGACAAGTTTTAATAATGTAGTTCAAACAAGCGCACACGTCATCAATCATTGATGACGTCATCCATTTCCCAATAACAGTAATGACGTGCCTGAAGAAAACAATATTGCCGATACCTTCCATCGCCTGTTGGTTGGCGATCAGCGCTTTTGTGTTCAGCGCCACGCGGTTTAATAACTAAAGATAGCGGTGTTTTATGATACGTCATGATTACGTAAAAACAAACGAAGTTATAAGGTTAAAAGAGAGTAAATAGTGGAGCAAACACGTTTGAAGGAAATTTTACTTGAACCACGCCCAATTTGAAAACAAGTTGCTAGAACTTTTTGAAAGTTGAAAGTGAATACTTAACAACGAGAAGGTACAAACATCACCATCCACTTACTAAGTACTTACTTGATGCAAGAGCACGCCAGCTTCGCCAATTGCTCCTTCCTGGTTTCGATGCACGCGACACACAAGTTGAGGTAAGCGTGCCACAGTTGGTCGTTGATCGATTTCGACTTGACGTGGTCGTCCGCGGTCTCTGTGCTTGTTTGTTGCAAGTTCCTACAAGAGAAAGAATTTTGATCATCTATTTATGTTGTTTACTGTGAAAAAAAAGCAAAGATAAATAAAAAACAAAATTTCGCAATAAGACGAATGCGAGTAAGGAGCTCGACAGAGACAGGTGCCGCGATCTTACTTCAAGATAATCTCAGCGGTCAGTTCCATCAGCGTCCCGAACATGTGTTTGTAAGCGATCAGGGTCGCGTCGTCCGCGTCGGTGCTCACCAGACGATGGAGAAAGGTTCGCAAGGTAGGAAGACAGGAGTGCAGCAGGATGTAACTGGATACGGAGAACCCTGAACAGCAGCGACTCATTAGCGGAATGCGGATGCGGAAACTCGAAGCGCGTGAACTCGCCTCCTTCACAGGGCGACTTGTAGAGGAGCTTGCAGAGAAGATCGAGCACCGCTGGCTGGTGACAGCGAGACGAGGTTAAAGTTCTCAAGGCGAGTCCGTCCAGCAAGTAGAACCACGTTTCCAAAGTCTTGCTGGATTTGCTCGGATCACAGGCGGACGCTTCTAAATGATTGCGACTTGTATTTTGCGATGTTATATGAAATAAAATTGCAATAACCTGCTGCGAAAAAATGCTTGTGCTTATTTTATTTCGAGAAACTTAATCAACTAAGCTTCGTATCAGAAAACGGACACAATTAAATAAAACAAAAATTAACCATCAAACTTATTGATGAAGTTTAGGGAGTAGTCTTGATATCCGAAAATAATGGTAAATAACACTAATTTTATGACTGTATTCTAAATGACTGAGACTTAAAAAACACTTGTATTGTTCGATGTTATATAAAAGAATACAATTGCAAGAACTTGATACGAAAAATTGCTTTTATTAATTCTATTTCGAAAAACTCCATCAATTAAACTTCGTCAGATAACGAAACAATTAAAAATATATAAAAAACAGAAATTAATCAAATTTATTGGCAAAGTTTAGAGAGTAGTCTTAATATCCAAAAGTAATGGGATTCAATCTAGTTTTACCGGGTTCCTTCTCATTAGAAAAGCATTTTTGAGTGACTTCATCGAGAGCTTTCGCCAACTGATCCAAGTTTTCAGATTCAGTTCGCAGCCAAATAGGAGTTGTTAAACTCTTCCACACTTCGCTGTCGTCTGGAAAAAACAAAAGTTTACTTGATGAAACAGAATTTTGTCTGACGAGAAAACCAGAAAGAAATGGAAAAAGAAATCGATTTGTATTTTTGAGGTTTGTTGCTGCTCCAAGGCTTTCAACGGTGTTTAATTGTTTATATTGTTATTAAAGCATTTCATAAATCCAGCGCTTTTTTTAAAGAACAAAAACTTGTAACTTAATAATTTGCATCTTCAAAGATTACTACAATAAGAAAAATTGGTGAAAAAAAAAAAAAAAAAAAAACTTACAAGAGCAGCATAGTTGTCCCGCGATAACGCTTAACCCTGTCAATGTTTCTTGGCTTTCACTTTTATGCAACTGTAGCAGAACATTTGCCACTTCCTCCAAATATCTGCAAAAAATAAGCTATGTTACGCAGTTGTTTTAATTTGACAGTTAGCTGTTCGATCAAAACGCCAGAGATAACAAATTATGACGTATCAACTATGCACACAAACAACAATTATTTTACGTTCTTTTCTCAATCATTGAGATTTAACTGAAAAATGCTGCATTGATACAATCACCGACTCACCTTATGATGGGGGTTGCTTGAGACGCAGAGTCGAGAGCGTTATCTGTAAAATGAAATCGTCTAACATGCAGTAATTACCACAACAAAGCATTGATCAAAACGCGATGATCTAGGTTTTCCCGACGCCGGCTTTTTATATGGCTGGACACTAATCTGCTGCGACAATGAGCAGTTCATATTCCAAAATTTCGAATTTATAATGATCACAAGACAATAAAATAAGTTCATATAAAATTCAGAGCGTCGGCTTTAATTAAATCAACCCGTTCAAATGTCATAAAAATAATAATCATGGAAAGTCTGTTTTGTTTCTTCAACCGCAATTATTTTTCAATTGAGAAGACGATGATGACTTTTGGGTTTCAGGGGTGTTTTTATGCTGGTTAGTTTTAAATAGCACAACGAAAGAGGATTTTCGAGTACTACAAGCAATTACATCACACCTTGAAAGCTTCCAAGTAGTTTGAGCAGACAGTTGATGCAATCGCGAGCCGCGCTGGTGAACACCGCTGCTGACCTGGAAGCGACGATGAATGCGTTGAACACTTGGAAGATCGGCGAGCGATCCTGCGACATTATGATCACGCGATCAGTTTCTTTTAAAAATCGCTAGACAAGTAAGGAGTTACTATACAGGGTGGGCCATAAATTTCCATACATTTGAGAATGTATAATGTATATTCTTTTTATATTTCAGACCCCCTATTAAGACAATGCGTGTTCATCAACAGTGGAAAACACGTATCAATATATGTATTCAAAACAATGGTAATCATATAGAGCACATTATATAAATAAAAATTGGTTCAATATAGAATGTCTATTTTTCCTATGTATGGAAACTTATCGTCCACCCTGTAGAACGACGGTCAAGGATAAGAAAACAACCATTGCTCAAGAAGTCTTATCCTATAATACAATTAAAGAAATTGAAGTTTCAACTTTCAGAGATAAGATCTGAGTTCGATTCTCAAGCGAGTCGAATCCGACACAGATTGCCAAATGCTTGTCGACGCCAACTGCTACTTAATACTGTGACTACGTGAATGCTACGCATTACAATGAAGCACAATGTCAACCTTGTCGAAATACAATGAAGCACAATGTCGCAGAGATGAGCATCGCAGCAAATGACACACATACGTTTCAAACGAGTAAAATGGAAGGTTTGGTTCAACCATAGAAACAGTAACCAAGTCTAGAGAGGAAGACCTGTTTTTATATGTTTTAAAGTTTGATATCCAGAAATAAAAATTATAAAAATTACTTTTTATACTTGTCACTGTATTCTTTCACACCGTCGACTGTTAAAGCAATAATAACAAAATACGTGCAAATTCTTATACTGCTAATTTGCTACACCGAACTGAACATTGCTTTTACTTTACAAATTCTCACCATTGACTGCTGATTACAGCTGATATGCTTTAAGGCACTAAACAGAGGTCGCCAACCAGAGCAAATTCGGTTCGAACTTGTTTCAACCAGTTGACTGATAGCACCAATAACCTGAAAAACGGTTTCGTAATATAGCTGTGAGTTCACAAAGACTAAGTAAACCTAATATTCACCAGCGCTTGAACCTCAACATCGCAAGCCTCCGACTGTAAGGCGCGCTCATACGGGCGCAGGAGATTTTCCACAAAGTGGAAATACTTGGGTTCTTGTTCGCTCCAAAGCAAGATCGGATGGTAAAGCTTCGACTCGGCAGGGTAAGTGAGCACTGTAGTCACCATGTTGTATACGTACGTGCCCGCTTGTTTGGCCAGATGGGTGTTCTTGTGGGCCAGAACCTGGACATTAAATAAAACATGTTCAGCTATCGTTTTTTTGGGAGTAAGTTTTAAAAAGCAACAAATTGGATTTGGCACAAACATGAAATCTAAAACTACTCCAGTAAATTTTCATTTAATTTGCAAACGCGTTGATGTTGGTTTGAAAACAAAAACAACCGGCTTACTTTGGTAAAATGAGGCCCTGCGTAACGCCACAGGTTTGTGATGTGCAAAAGCGGCCGAGACGAGGATCGAACGCAGGTCAGCATGCACTCACCGAGCCGATAAAGAAGAGGAGTGCCCAAAAAGTAAGCTTCTAAAACCGATGCAGACTTAAAAACAAGAACTACAAGCGTTACGTGAATTTTAAAAGTGGCTTGTACCTTGAGTTGAGAGTGCAAACAACTGTCGGTGTGACGATAAACAAAGCGCCCAGAAAAAGTCTGTTAACGTTCGTAAATCCAAGTTCGATGCGGCCTTCGATGAAGTATAATAAAAAAGAGCTTTAACTTACTGCAATTCACATTTACTGATGTTACGCTCGACTGAAGTATCGTATCAAGTCTATGCTAAATTGAACAGGTGCGAACACTTTACAGAACTTTTTAAATTGCAAGAAAAGCCAAGCATTTCGTTTGCATTGCAATTGATTTTAACACTTTCTTCTCCATATGGCATATTCATATTGTTCTAGTCGCTGTTTTTTATTAAAAGTGGAGCCACCATTGTAGATTCGCAGCGTGATTCTATTGAGGAATTTGTCGCCGTGTGCTTCTTCCATCCGTTCAACAGAAATCATTCAGATTGACTAAGCATCGAACTCGCGTTCTTATGCATGCAAGTAAGATGTGTTATCACGCTGAAAGTTCACCATCTGATCGTTGACGACATGAATGAGAAAGATTTCTGTTGCATTTTTAGATCTCGTCTTTCTAATGGGGACTTTCAATCATTCGGACACCGTTCAGAGTAATTGTAAACTTGATGAAGCGTGTACGCTACCATTTGTCCAATCTTAAATCGCAAAACTAGATTAATCCAAGTAACCAAAACCAACCCACCTGCTCGAAGAGCTTGTCAACGCTGTGTGAAAGACAATAGACCGCTTTCATTGAGCGATCGCGGTTGAGAAATCCCATGCTGGTAGGTGCACGCGACGTCACTTCCTTCCCCGCGATATCATTTTCTTCTTCCTATTGATAGAAAAGTGTTTTGCATTTATATTGTTTATACGCTAAAAATTGTCATGCTAAAACGAAATTCGGGCGATATGTACATTGTACAATACAACTTCTATCACTAACTATTTCGAGAATTATGAAGCTCTTGTTATATTAATCGTTCGACTTTCAGACGTTAAAAAAGTTTGAACTCTATAATATTAGTATGAGGATTA
This sequence comes from Diplosoma virens, assembly GCA_963680785.1. NCBI lineage: Eukaryota > Metazoa > Chordata > Ascidiacea > Aplousobranchia > Didemnidae > Diplosoma > Diplosoma virens. Next base: position 22,459,479 of record OY796890.1, read on the forward strand.
TAATAATCCTTAATTGCACTGAAGAATAGAAAATTAAAAAATGGAGCGTACTGCAAAATGCCAATGCAAAAATTTTGATTCATTTAAAATAAAATTGATAAGGTTGCAGACCTTAATAACATCAAAGATCGTGAAGTTTTGCATGGAAGTGTAATCAAAAAATTTCTCCTTTGCTTCTACACTGGGTGAGCTGTTGTGAAAGCAAGCATAATCAAGACAAGCAATGTATGAAGCAATTCTGTGAAACAAAGAGAGAATTTTAAACGGTAACGCTATAATTATGTTCGGTAATGCAAAGAATCGAAATCGACAAAACGTTATAAAGAAAATGCGAGCAGCGGCCGACGTTGATACAATATTCAATACGCGAGTATTGCATACTCACAAAAGTACTTAAATATATCTGATTTACTAATCGCAACAAGCATGACACAAGTATGCATTGAGTATTACTTAGATGGTGAATTTTGAACCATGCAAACGAAAGTATCACTCAGAATCTCAAAAGATGACTTTTGAACAATGACACTTTACCTGAAAACAGCATCCCAGCATTTCGTCGACTTCTTTCCAACAGCAAGAGCAACATCCAACACTGTGTCCATGAAAAGGACCTGGCAGACGTGGAGTCGCCAATTGTCCTCTGCAATTCACAATGGCGATGTAAAATGCGTGTAACTAACAGTAGACAGTTAATTACCCGGATGCAAGCTGTCGGATGCGTAGCGACTAGGAATGCATGCTTCCACTAAATGAGATATCACTGTGCTTGAGTAGCTCTGCAAGTCTAGAATAAAAAATTGTCCATCAATAAAAATGTGACATGGTTTACCTAAATACGAATACGAACGTGACAATACGAATATGGCTTACCTAAAGCGCAACTTAGCTTTATGGATGTTCTCAACCCGTCAAGGGCGGCCACAATGCATTCTCTTTCTTTTTCAGTTCGAACGCGAGGAGAAGGCAAGAAAATCAGAAAAAGAGAAGCCGAGAGATTCTTTTCTTTCACATTGAGCACTTTTAGTAATGGTACTTGTAGAATTTGTAGAAAGTCTGACCATATTGACACCAAAATTTGTTGAGCAAATTCGAAACCTAAAAACGACAAAAACTAAATATAAGAAAAACACAAGAATTGAAGTCAAGATTACTGGTGTTTTATTCATGTTAATTTTTGGTTAACGACGAAAATCCATTTCTAAATCATCCAGTTTTTTGCAGACCAAAGAACATTCTTAAACTTTCACACACCCAGAGAATTTCGTAACATCGCATACATACAGTCAACATGTGATTATATAAATGCTATATTAGTTTCAAAGACGAAATTGATCAAGTGCATTTTTACGCTAACTAAAGAAAGACTCTTGACCCAGAGATCGAAACATTGATTTGCAATTTTCTTGCGGTTAAGTTTAGTCGCCGTTTAAATGCTGTGGCTTTATTGTTGTTTTTTAAACTTTTTTTTTTCGGTCGAGTCTTCGTTTTTGTTCTGCTAATCAGCGAATAAAACTTAATGCAAAAGCTAAAATAATTCGTAAGGTGAGTCTCGGATAAATACACGCCGTTGGTCCAACAAAACATGAGCTCATTCTACGATTCACAATAAACAATGCGACTCACCAGGTTGGACATTAGAACAATTTAACGACATCCCAGAGTTCACGGCGCTCACGTCTCCAGGATAATCATGACCGAGTCCGTCAATTTCTAAAAGCATTTTTTTCTTTGCCGCTGCTAAGCCGCGCGAAAGCTTTCGTCTTACCTCCCAACATTACCACAAGCTTGCTTGCAGAGTTCGAGTCCCAGCTGACGTTTTCAAACAAGTCGGTAAGAAGAATTTGCCGAAAAGTCTCCGACAGCCACCACTTGCTCAAATATACACCGCACGACTGCTGGTAATCTACCCACTGACTCTGTGAGCAATAACACCAATCAGATGTGTGAAGGTTTGAACGTTTTTTTTTTTGTTTTTTTTTGCTTTTTTCTTAACCGACTAAAATAGACAATTCTCAAGCCGGTTTTAGGATAATTATTTCAAGGTCCCGTTACACAGTACAAAGCTCCAGATACGAAGTACAAACCTTGACGCAGGGCAACTGGGCGCCACTGCTTTCATAATGACCAGACAACTTCAATCGCAAGCAAAGCAACAAAACAGAGTACGACAAGGTGTACAAGCTTTCGGCTTGAACCGAGATCTTTTCCACCTTCCACTTATCGTAAATGTCTGAAACGAAGCACGGCGTGAAAAAGAATAACAAGCGTCAATTTCGGTTCGCTTACGAGAGATAATTAATTGACTAACGGTAATTAAAAATCGGTAAAGCAAGGCAAACTCAAAACAAAAAACTCACTTCCACTAGATGAGAGAAAAAGATTACTTGCCCCTTTTGGAATATGCAAACAACATATGGATCACATCAAACAGGAATCACTATCAACAAATTACAAACCTTTCGAAACACAGCTTTGCGCATTGTTACTGCTTTAAGCGTCTTAACTTAAACAGCTGACTCAAACACAAATACACTATTTACATTAAGATCCACCCAGAAACATAAAAACTACATTCTTTCACCACAACGATCACACTAACATCGTCATCTCAAATTCAAACATAACACCTGAGAAATGTAAAGAAAACCTCAAACTAATTCATACTACCATTACCTCACAATACCTCGGTTCAGGAAAAAAAGTCACTAACACCACACACCTTGACATAAATACACTAAAACAAACTTACCACGTCACACACGCAAAGAACCGGCATAGCTTAGAATCAACAAATCACCACCCTGCATTAAACCCTGATACTTACACGCCACAATTCGTAATATGCTTGAAACACAAACATGACACTATCACCTCTTTAACTGCAGCAAAGACCAACACAACATGACACCACTAGTCTGTGGAAAGCCCTTGCAAGCATCGGTGGTCATCCAAGAGTGAGAGTTAAGTTTCGCTTTTTTAGAGGGTTAAAGTAGGGCTGGGTGACGGCATTTTTCGCTTTGCCGACACCGGCAACTAAAAGCTCTTTTCTAATCTTTGCCGTAAATTTAGTTTCACATTCTCGGTCTTTTATCTCAATACTGCAGATGTGATAATCATCATCCTCAGTAAGAGAGAAATAACCAAATACTGATGATTCTTTAGAGCTCATTTTGTACATACTGTATATGATTTTTTAAAAAGTTTATTTATCTAAAAGAATATCAACTAATTAATAACTATCAATATATATCAGAATTTTCAAAAACAATTGAGGGAAAATTTTGCCGACACCGACATCCCAGCCGTGGTTAGAGGATGGCTCCTCCAATATCAGCCTGGGAGGGGCAAACAAAAAGGTAAAAACAAAACCCAAACTTGATTTATAGTAAATGATAGTAATAGTAATAAAGAATTTACCAGAACAAAATTGGGATGCTGACTTCTGCAAAGTCTGGTCGATGGATGCAACATCATTGCAGAGCAATAGTTGAACCAGAATCTGCTGGATCGAGAAGAAATGATGCCGCGCCAGGATACTGTCGCGAGTTGATTCGGGCGCATCGAGAACTGGAAATTTTTAATTTAATTTAAGTAACGGTTTATACACAGCACTTGGCTGAATTCAATCAGCATATCAGCATGAATTCAATTCAATCAAAAAACTTTTGATTGAATTTCAAATCTTCGTAGAGCTCGCTCCACGTGTAAACGAGCTTGCTGCAACATTGCGCCACAGCAGAACGGTCAGTTATGTGGCATTGTTGCGACGGTGGCCAGCGCTCCGAGTATACTCGGTCAGCTCGAGAATTGAACCCACGTCTTGCGTCGGAGTCGAGAATGATGACTAGTGAATTTCAGTTTTTGAAAAAATATTTGAAATTGAGTCAAATTTCGAATCGTAGTCTTTATGAAAATCATTGAATTGATTCAACCTTCTTTTATTTCACTTTAACAAATCCACATACAACTCTAACTATACCATATCTAATGATTTTAAGAAGTCCACGTAAATTTTGAATACAAATTTCACTTCTTTTTTCGACTTTTTCCGATTAGCGGTCGTGACAGCAGATTGCCTGCCATTTGCATTTTCCACAGTCAAACACACTATTTCCTCATTCACCCCATCCATACATCATCGCTTAAGTCTGGCTCTAGATCTTTTGCCTGGTCACTTCATCTGTAGCATTCTTCTACGTAGCTCTCTTGTCTCTTCTGTACGTGACCAAACCATCTCAGTCTCGATTCCCACAGCTTATCGCGTAATTGTCTCACATGCACTGTCCCACGAATTTCCTTATTCTTGATTTTTCTAATCTTTTTCTAATTGTTGGTCTTACTAACACCTTGTAAATTTTTCTTCCATTCTAGCTGATACCATTCTGTCGCAAATTACACTTGTTGCCCTCCTCCAGCCGTGTCATCCTGCTTGGGCCCTTCTTTACGGTTACATCTTTTATTGCACTGAACAATTAAATTCTTCATTATCCTGAATATCATTCTAAATAACTTAAATTCTTCTATTTCCTCAATCCCTATTCCCTGTTAATTTAATTGACCACCAATTTTCTCATTCAATCATTGAAAACGAATTTCAATCAATTTTATAAAATTTGAATTTAAAGCAAAATTTTTTAAACTTCGAAAGTTCAAAAAAGTTGAAAATTTTTTGAATTGAGAATTTCATCGAACACTTTCACAATGAAAGATTAAAATTTATCTCATTGTATGTACCAATGCGAGATTTAGATAAAAATTTGACTACTTCATATTCATCTACTGCAACGTTGTACTCACGTTTCTTTGAAGAAGCTTTTTCAGATATTAGAGCGTTTTCCACCTGTTTCGTAATTTCATCGTCAGATTCCTGCGAACAGCAATATTCTAACGTGAGAGCACTAAATCTTATTTTGTAATGAAAAAAAGTCATACATAATATAAAAAACATGAGCAGGATGACATCGACGCAAATATATATTTTTAGTCGACGATTTTGTAATGAAAAGCAAAACCGAAATAAAAACGTTGAAAAAATGGAGAGAAAAAATTCAGCAATCTCGCACTGAAAGTTCACAACATCAAATCTTTATTAAAAACAAGAATAGGGAAAAATTCTACCAATATCTCTACTGTTCTTAACCGAACAGCAGCACCATTCTTTTTCGTCGCGGTTTTATCATAGTTAAAAAAAGAGAGACTCGCTATCGACCGTTCCGCTTTAGCGCGATTAAAAATTAAACACACTTGCAACTCCACTGAGGCGGTGTGGGTGGAGCGAGATGACACGTCATCACCGCCGTCTTTCAACTGCTTCGATCGCACGATGAATTGCATCAAATCGAAGAGCTTCGACGTCTCTCCTGAGACAAAAAACAGCTCAATGATGGTTTGAAATCGAGCGAAACTTCGAGAACAAACCAACTTTTGACGCCGTTCAGCTCGTCTTCGTCCTCGGCTGCAGATTGATAAAAAGGTGACGACAACGTCGTGAAAACATCTTCAGACGACATCCAAGCGTCGCTGTCGTCGTCATCGTCGCTGTTATCGTAGTTTTCATCGCGTTTCAAGCCATTGTCGTTTTTCACGGATTCGCTCGATAGTTTGTCGTCGCTGTTTTGTTTTTCCAAAACCGGATTAGAGCCGTTTTCCAAATTGTCTCGACTGTTTCGCGCGTGAAGCGAATGATGGTAGAGCAATATCTGGAAAGTGCCAGATTGTGACAAAACACGGTCGAAATAATTCAAACTTTTTTCATTTTACTGCATAAAGAAAAACGCTTCATGTTTTATTAGAAAACTTAAGAATAAAGTGGAAAATTCTTCGTGTCCGAGCTGTCGGCAGCGGTTCAGCAAAAAACAGGCTTGCTTCAAATTAAAACGATCGTTGAAGCTCAAAATCTTAGTTGTAGTCCATACCTGTTCACTTGCAGTCCATACCTGTTCACTCTCCAATCCTTCTCCTTGACGAGCTTGATTCAGTGTTTCCAAAAGTAAATTAACGGAATTAATAGCAGCCTGCATATTGTCCAACGATGAAGTGCTATCAACTTCAAATTTCTCAGTTGCAAGCATGAACATGGCGTCTAAAATCCTAAATAAAAAATAATCTTGCATTAAAACCAGACAAGAGCCAGGAATATTAAAATATAAGAAACAAAACAATAGGAAAATGTTTTAATCTAATGACTTTTTCAAGATAAAGAATTTATTATACAGAAATACGCACAAGTTTCACAAATCTTCATATCATTTAGATTGTAATGCTAATTGCGGGATGTTATTTATACAGTATAAGCCTTACTTCCGTCATTTGCGATAGCAAGTAAATCAACAGCGGCAAAAATTATCAATAGAAATGGATAAAAAAAAGACGACAAAAATATTAAACAATTATTATTCGTTTAAAAACTTGACAAAATTGACAGGTTCTAAAGTAAACAGTTAATAAATTGTATGGATCTGACAATAAATGTGAATGCCATTGACAACCATTTGTTTGCAAAAAAGTAAAGCGCAATAAAAACAATAATATTAGGCAGTGCTTCTCAACCCCTGGGTCGCGGTTTAATTTGGCTGGGTCGCCGTAAAAGATGCGGTGATAAAAAATATATTGTGTATTGAGCAAAGTTAAAACTGTCTACCACTATTTCAGTTTTCGTAATCTCCACTATTGAAATTACACCACAGCAGGTTTCTCACGCCGATTTTGTGGTAAAACGCAGAGAACACACAACTTTTCACAAGGTGCGCGCTCATGCTCACTCACTTAGGCATTCCGCCACACGCATTCTAAAGGCGCGTTTACAGCCGTTTACAGTACTTTTTTCTTTCAGCGCGATTTTGGTTTGTTTTATTGACGCTCAAATCCACTCATGTTTTCGAGAAAAAATGAGTGGATTTGAGCGTCAATAAAACAAACCAAGCTCGCGCTGAAAAAAAAAAGTACTGTAAACGGCTGTAAACGCGCCTTAATTTGCGCAAATTTTCAAGCAGAGGGTAGGCAACAGTTGGAGACGAATTAGTCAATTAGTCATGTGTGACTAAATAATAATTACTTTAACTTGAGCTCTGTTTGTTTCGTTTTCAGTTTTAGCAATGGCAACAAAGAGAAAGTATAACCCCAAATATTTAAATTATGGATTTACATGCCTAATTGATAAAGGTATTGTCAAGCCACAATGTGTGATTTGTAATGAAGTACTGAGTAATGAATTCCTCAAAGACAATAAGCTGAAGCGGCATTTGAATACTAAGCACAGTCAACTTTCCGATAAAAATCGGAAGTTTTTTGAGATAAGAGAACAAAACTTGAAAAGGCAAAGATTGGATTCCGTCAGTAATAATTTCATATGTACTTTGAAGCAAGCAACTATGGCGTCCTGTGTAGTTGCTTGGCACACTGCACGTTCTAAAAAAGCTCATGCAATAGGAGAGAATTTGGTAAAGCCAGCAGCCATTGACATGGTGCGCATAATGTGCGGTGATGACGTAGCAAAGAAGTTAGATATAGTTCCGTTGTCTAATGATACAGTTCGTAGGCGCATTGCTTCCATATCAGCGAATATCAAGGAACAGTTAATTTCTTCTATAAAGAAAGGTCGGGAGTTTAGCTTGCAAATTGATGAAAGTACTGATATCAGCGATGATGCCCAATTACTTGTTTATGTCCGTTACCTTGGTGAAAACACTTTGGAAGAAGAATTTCTATTCTGCAAAGCTTTGGAAACAACAACGCGAGGCGAAGACATGTTTGCTTTGGTCGACTCATTTATGAATAAAGAGGGGTTGGAGTGGAGAAATTGCTCCAGTATTTGCAGTGATGGAGCTCCAGCTATGCTGGGATCCCGCAAAGGTTTTACTGCTCGTGTGAAAGAAATTAATCCTACTGTTCTTATCAGTCACTGTTTCGTACATCGAGAAAATTTAGCATCTTGTAGGCTTTCAGCCGAATTGGGGACTGTCATGCAGGATGTAATCCATATCGTCAACTTCATAAAGGCCAAATCTCTAAACTCACGACTGTTTGAAAAACTATGCGAAGATTTCAATGCGGAATACAGACATCTGTTGTACTTTTCTGATGTGAGATGGTTGTCTCGTGGCAAAGTACTGGAGAGATTTGTCACTCTGCGCAAGGAGGTGAAGGAATTTTTGATAAACAAGAAGCATAGCTTGGCAGAAAAGTTTGCTGATCAAAAGTGGCTATTGTTTGTGGCGTATCTTTCCGATATGTTTTCTCAGCTGAACATATTGAATCTATCTTTGCAAGGACCAAATATAATGTTGGTCGATGTTTCTGAAAAATTGATTGCTTTTACAGCAAAGCTGAAGTTGTGGAAGAAGAAGATTGCGACCCAGAAAACAGCATCTTTTCCTATTTTCAATCAGTTTCTGGAAGATATGGAGGAGTTGTGCTTTGATGATGTCCAGATTGTCATAGAAAGGCATTTGACTTCACTGATACAAGAATTTAATTTGATTATCCCTAAAAATGCAAACGATTTGGAATGGGTGCGTAACCCATTTGCTATTGATGTTGATACCCTGCCTGAAAGCTACCAAAGTATTGTTGGATTCCAAGAAGAGTTTATTGACATTCGTGCGACAATGTATTGATAAATTGTTTTAAGAAAGAAACACTTGGTCACTTTTGGACGAAAGTCAAGCATGAAAAGAGTATTGTTGGCACACACGCCCTTAAAGCTCTCTTGCCATTTGTTACTACCTGCTTGTGTGAGAGTGGGTTTTCTGCGCTTACTCACATCAAAACAAAGACGAGAAATTGTCTTCAGCCTGAAAATGACATGAGATTGGCACTGAGCAAGATTGCTCCAAATTTTGACAAAGTTGTTGAAACAATACAAAGTCAAGGCTCACATTAATTAAATTCGAAATTTGTGTTTGTGTTACGTCGTTTTCTATCCATGTGCCTGAATTTTATGCTTACTAAAAGTTGTGTGCTATGTAGTTTTGAAAATAGGGTCGCCGAATCTTCACTATTAATATAAACTTCATATTTGGGTCGCCACAAATAAAGGTTGAGAAGCACTGTATTAGGGGATGGCTTCAGTACAATTTTTTTACAGATCAATGAGCGATGACAGCAAGTTGCGTTTGACATATGGATCACCAAAATATAAAGTAAGTGAAGCGTGACGATAGAACAAGCTCACACAGACCGATTTGAAATAATCAATAAAAGCAATATTTGTTGAATTCATTCAAAAACAAAGACAAAATTAGAACATATCTGCAAGGTTGCAACAACCTAATCTGCCTTTTTTTAATGATAAAAAATAAAATTATCATCAGGTCATCCCAAAAGCTCTGTCCGAATTTTGAATAATTAAGAAACAAGTAACCAAAATCTATTTAATCAAAATTTAATCAGAATGTACGTTCCCTGGTTATACCTATGACTTCCTTCTATCTATTTATAAGCTCATTAATTCTATTATTGTAAAACTTTCTTGCTAAAACTCTCCATTCTTAAAGCAAAAAACTCTGCAATGTCGGTTTCGACTCTCTCATGGATTTTGAAGTCTATTTCTTGCAAATAATTCTGTCAATTACGGACAAGTGATATTTTAGAGGAGCAAGGTCGGGAGAAAAGGTGGATGAGAAATTTTCTTCCAACCAAGCTCTTCGATCTTCTGCGATGGCATTTTTGCAGTGTGAGGTCGTGCATTGTCCTGATGAAACATCAGTCCTTTTTGATTCACTATTTAAAATGAGTCTTTTTTTCTTTAAAGTTTTGTTCAAACGCTCTAATTGCTGACAGTAGATGTAAGCATTAATTGTGGCATTAGGTGGTACCAATTCCAAGTATGATAAAGAGAAGAACCTTTTTATATTTCATATCATTCAATTTTATTCAATTGTAATGAAGTTAAATTCGGACAGAACTTATGGGATGACCTACACAAAATGCAATGTTACCCGAGGATAAACTATCTTAGTTTTTAATCTACTTAGCGTAGTTTGACTGCTGCTTCAACTCCTTAAAAACTATAATAACGAAATTTAAAGCCTAGCAAAGTTATCGCAAAAATGTGGACAAGATGAATTAAAAAATATTATGCAGTCAAACGAAGGTATAAAAAAACTCGATAGCCCATCGATTAGACTAATTTGCCGGACAACTCAGAAAGCAAAGCTTGATACTAAACACTCTCTTAAGTAGCCATGAAGAGTAGTAATGATAATAACAAACACGTAATGTCGAATAAGAAGCAATTAATTGAACAAAAATAAAGACGACTTGATAATGCACAAATCATACAAAACATTCTCTAAAACATGCAACTTACAAGTGCAAAATTCCGGTGTAATTTTGTTTTAGGTCCAAATCCCGAACAAGAAAGGGTCCAGCCAACTTAAACAACATGTTGGGTGTTGCCCAAAGCTAAACAAAATAACTTATCGTTGTCTTAGTATAGACCAGGGATGGCAAATCTTATGGAGCTGGATGGAAACTTAATTAAACAGCGATTTCACTGTTTGTCTCTTGGATGTCAAAAGTAACTATGCTTTGTAAAAAAAAAGGGATTTATATTTTTTGAACGAAAGTGTCCCTAAAAATGCCACAAATTTCGAAAACAAACGAGTCACTAAATTACCAGGAGTGCAACATTTTGATATCAGTGAGTCGGTGGTCTGCCATTCGTAATATCAGCTGCCACCGAAGCTTGAATCTAGAACTTGCTCTTCTTAACTATGCACGTCATAGTTTTAATCTTCGCTATTTCGACTCGAAACAACAAGAAACATCTACCGGTATGTGACGTTTGAGTTGTCAACATATGAAACAAGATTTACTTCGCAACGAATAAAATCAGAACTATCAAACTCGGACCAGGACATGAAGGATTAAGCGTCTGAACAACTGATCAGAGACAAAAAGTCAATTGAAAGAACCTTGTTCAATATGGCAAAGGGAATTCCGTGTTTTGTGCAGCTCGGAGACGAGAGCAAATGCGAAAACACCAGCGCCACGTGCGGTCGAAGTGACGCGACCGAACCGACCAAACGAACCAACTCGATCGATAGAAGCGCCACCTTGCGATGAAGCATAGCACTTCGAGTCACTTGAACGTCTTAAAAAAAGGTTTGTATTTTATGGTTAGAGGCAACATGTTGCACATGTAGCGATCATGCAATGTAACTGTTATCGTCGTGCAAAGCCTGTTGTGTATTAAAGCAACAAAATTTCACATTAAGCTGGTTTTAAATTGGTTGCTTTTATTTTAACGAAGCAAACTTCGTACAAAACAACACCGATTTTAATGACGCCAAAAAAAATCGTAAAATTTTAAATACAACACTTCGCTGTTTACCTTTTGATTTTTTGAGCCGTTGTTTCTTTCTACTCTTCATCACACGGACCTTGGTGCTCATTGTATTAAGACTAATAAGGGAGGCCAGAGTGGGACACAATTCATTTCTGCATGGATTTGTTTTGTTTAGGATGATTATTTGATAAAGTGGCACAAAACAAACTTCTACTTATACCGTTCAAAGAACTACTTTTAAAGTGGCTGCAATCCATTAACGCGGCTGTTTCAATAAACCAAAATATAAAGTTTTTTTTTTAAATACACGTCGCGCACGTTTTAAATCAATTGATTATAATACAATTCGCTAACAGCTTTTTTAGTTAAAGTGCTTATCAATAGAATCACGCGCAGACACATTAATTAACGTCATTTATAAAAAATTATTATTCGAATCTTTTTAAGACTATTTCACATTTTATGTCGACGTATCAAAACAACTAAACAAATACCAAATAGAATCGGCCTTCTAAGAAGTTAGTCAAAACGTTTCTTTTGTGCTTACGGAAGAACTGTAGAGCAATGAAGCCGAAGCGACATTGCGTGAAAAAAAATGCAATATTACAATGGATTCGTACCGAAAATAGCTATACCTTTCCGTAAGCTGCAGCCTACAGTATTGTCAAACCAAACAAGTCGACTCATTTCAAGTTACCTCACGTAAAGCCCGAACATTTCGCTTTTGCAAACATGAAAAGTTTCCAACGTTTTCAAAACAGCGAGAAGACATTCAAGGAAGACTCCTTTTTGATTATCAGAAGAGGCAAGCTTTATTTGCTGGACGAAAAACTTTGCCAAGCCAATGACATCTGCCAGTTTGTCTGACAAAACAATAGGACAATGAAATATCTCAACTATAAAACTAAAGTAGAAACAACACTTAAAATAGTATACTACGATATCAATAATTTACGATAACGACACGCGATGCATCGTAATGACGTAAAGTCACGTAAAGAAACCGACAAGCAGAAAGCTTTTAATCGTAGTCGGCGACACATTAAATAATCACCTCTGTGCTTAAATTAACGTCTAAAATCGAACTACGAAGCTACCTAACGTGTTTACAATTAAGCGAGAAAATGATTTATTGTGGTATCTGTCATTTAATCTCGTGACCTGCAGAAAAAAGTAGGCGAGACATCATGCTTTGAGCAAATGTCAAGCCATTAACCTCGACAGGTTTTGGAGATACCAAGACATTATAGTAGGTTTGAAATTTTCTACGTATTTGTTTTCTATTGAATAGTTTTTATAGCTTTGTGAAAGATATCCGTAACTGCTTTTTAAGACCGCCTAAAAGAGAAAAATGACGTCACGCGCCTTTTCAAGCGTATAGCACAACCAGGGGTGAAACTGAAACGAGTTTATGCGGATATTTCTCTGGTCCACGAGGATTTGGCGCCCTTTCTTTGATATTATTTACTCAGGACAGGGATACATCTTTAGAGAAGAACGGGTGATGGGAGCTGCCTTCCGTTTTTCTCTAAAATATTTTAGACAAATAATATCAAATATAAATTTTAAAAAATGAAAAAAATTTTTACAAGTTTGTGATAATTGGACCAGTTAAAACACTGCTTTTGTTGTTTATTGAATCGCTAACTTGGTTTATTTTCAGGAGTTCAAAGGCCAAAAAACTGTTTGCTTTTATTATTAATGTTGTTATTGAATTAAAAAAAAAATGGAGCCCAATCAACCAAAAAATGAATTTAAGAAACGGAAAAAGCAAGTCAGTGTAAAAAAACTTATTAATTCCATGTGAAATATTACTTTTAGGAAACCAGGACTCCCTTTTCTTTTAAAAATTTCGGAAGCTCCTCCCATTCTTTCTAAAAATATGTCCCTGGCTTGCGTAGATAATCAAAGAACGGGCGCCGACTTCTGTACATCATCAAACCCTAGACGCTAAATTTTCGTTTGCCAAACTCTTGGCGCCAAATTCTTACAACTTTTAATCAGAAAAAAAGAATAAAAAGTAAAATATTCTTTAAAAAAACATTGCTTTATTATGTTTCAAGAACTAGATAATACCACTGTTTTTCTTGCAAGAAAGATCTGCGTTTGCTAGTTTTTCCACTGATTGACTCGCTACAGATTCGGCAGCACAGTGCACACCATTAGGAGCGCTTTCTTTGTAGCAACATGCCGCACATAACTGCAAAATAACTAACACAAATAATATATAGTAAACATAACAAATTTTAAAATACAACAAAAATCATTTTGAATTGATTAAACTAGTCATTTTACGGTATCTTAACTAGGGTTACCATATAGCATATCTGAATAGGCGCAATCCCTGACAGACATAGGCGTACCAGCCAAAAAAATTTGGAGGGCGATGAAGTTTTGACAAATTTTGTGACAATTGCCCGAATCATGATTTTCTAGTAGTTTACGGATAGGACAAAAAAATTATCTGTGTTTCTAGGATAAAGACCAAAAAAAGACTTTTACTAGGAATCCGTCTCGGATTTTTCAATTTTCCTCCCAAAATCATGGTGTTCTCTGAAAAAAGGTTATCACCGTCATTCGAGTGCATTATCCCTACTAAAGTTACGTTCTAAACCCGAGGTGGCGGCCGCTCCGTTCGCACCTCTCTAAAGCCATCACTGAGCATAATTCGAAAATCCCTGACATCCTAACAAATTTTAATATTTCTCCCTGACGAATGTCTAAAATCCCGAACATGTCCGGGAAAATCCTGACGTATGGCAACCCTAATCTTACTTAAATTCAAACATGTTGTGTCAATAAGCACAATTAAATTAATTTATTTTTGGAAATTTGCAAAAAAATTTCCAATCTGTTATTTTTTAAGAAAATTAAATGATTGAGCTAAATAAATACAATTAAATAACTGAAGTGTTTAAACATAGGATTTATTTATTTTCTAACTTATTTAAAATATTTATACAAAGATTTATTGCAGAAAACACATTCCAAACAATCATTGAAGCTGTTGAAAAGATTAAAGATAATATGTACATGCAAAATCAGAAAATAAAAGTTAAACAAAAATGCCAAGACAATTATCAAACAATTTGTAAAAACAAACTTTTTTGAGCATTAGCTTTGGTACTATAAAAGTGGAATTCTAATCTAGATATTTTTGCTCACCAAGTAACTTGTATTTACAAATTTTTAAAAAGTTGTAGACATGTTAGTCATGTTTCTTTTTGTTGGTGTGCTAACTGACTTTTGCTTGTAAATACAAAAGTGAAAATATACATTGATAAAACCAAAATATGAAAATTATGTGGAGAAAAACTAGCTACAGGGTGTCTCAAAAATATGTACTCACACTTTGAATGACGAGAAAACCTTTATTTATTAACATAGAGTGAAATGGAATAGCTTTGAATACAGAAGACAAATGTAATTGAAGAACAATGTTTGCAAATGTTCAAATTGATGACCATTATTGTCCAGACAACGCTGATAACGCGCACCAAGGGATTCGTTGTGTGGTATGGGATATCTGCATTGGGCGTCATAGGACCATTTTTTTTATGGAAATGTCACTGGGGTGAGTTACCTTGACTTGCTTCAGGAGTTTGTCAATCCACAAATTTCAGAGATGTTTGATGATGACGGCGAGATTTACTTTCAGCAAGATGGAGCACCTACCCACCATCATTGCGATGTATGAGCTCACCTTGATGCAGCTTTTCCAGACACATGGATTGGATGAAGGGGAACCATTGAATACCCTGTGCGTTCCCCAGACCTCACGCTCATGGACTTCTTTTTGTGGGGATATCTCAAAGACAAAGTTTATTGCACCAAATCAAGAGCAATTGATGCATTGAAATTGGAAATTGAAAGACAATGTCGCAATATTCCTAATGACCTGTTTTGTGACGTTTGTGAATGCCTTGGTGCGCATTATCAGCGTTGTCTGAACAATAATGGTCATCAATTTGAACATTTGCAAACATAATTCTTCAATTACATTTGTCTTCTGTATTCAAAGCTATTCCATTTCACTCTATGTTCATAAATAAAGGTTTTCTCATCATTCAAAGTGTGAGTACGTTTTTTTGAGACACCTTGTATATTTAATGTTGTATAAAGTGATTACAGTAAATGCTTAACTTTTTACAAAAATAAAAAAAAGAATTAAAAAACATGTCACAAAAATATTTTGGTGAAATGTAAAACTAATATCAACCTCATGCTTAATTAAATTTGTTTTGTCTTTGTTCACTGAAACCAATACCATGCCGATACAAAATATAAGTGGTCAAGAAGACAAGAAAAAAGCAGTAGTTAATCTGCTTTATTACAAAAAAAAAACAACTAAAATTGTATGAGAAAATAAATTTAAATCCCAAGTAGAAAAATTCAAAAAAACTTTTAAACTAAACTGTTATCAAAAATAAAACTACAGCAAATCTAAAACCATTTTCTACAAAGCGCACCTTTTGTGTATGCATGGTGTAAGCAGCACATAGCTGAATCATAGCCGAATGTACATTATTCTTGTCCTTGTGCCAGCATGCAAGGCACATCTGTCACAACACAGTATGAAACAAAAAAACTTGGAACTGCAATGTTTGACAAGAGGCATTACAAACCCATAAGTAACTTCTTTATATACATGAAATGTTGTTTAGTCCAAATTGGCTTAAAGTTTAGAAACTATGTAAATAATGAAAAAATAAAAAAGCTTGAAAATGGTCTAATAAAAGTCTTTATTAATGAAGTTTTAAAACTTTTTTTTACAACAATTTTTGTTATTTTTCTCTTGCTACATAGCACTTTTTTAGAAAAGCTAAACTGAACAACATCATAAATCAATCAATTGAATCTTCAACAAATAATTTACAAACAATATTTCAAGACTGCTTTAACATTTTTTGTTACAAACAATTCTTTAACACTTTCAATGACAAATGATAAATATTTAGTTGTACATTTTTATTAAAAACAAACAGATAACAAGCTTGAAAAATTGAAAATTTAAATAATTATTTGCATTGAAACAAAATGTTAAGACAAAAAAAATCATCAAGTCTATAAAGTGATTAATTACTGATTATTAAATAATAAACTGTAGCATTTAATTTTCTCATAAAATCACAATTTCATGCATCTATTTGAAAAAAACTAAAGCTACTTGAGCAAAATACTGCACCTGTACTATTTTAATAATAAGTTCCCCATCAAAACTTGAAACAAAATCACAGCACAAACTAAGTAATATCTTTAATCCACCGACTTGCTGATCAGCTAATAAATTTGGAAGAGAGTAAAGTGAATCCAAGACCTTAGTAAAAATCAAAAATTTAATAGTATTCAAAATAAAAAATTAAAATTAAACTGAACAAGCAAATCAGTTGAAACAAAAAACATAAAACCAAAAACCAGTTAAAAACACATCAATTTATTAAACATCTCAACATCATAATCATCAAGGCTAAAACACTTTTAATAAAATATTTACTGAAGATAACATATAAAAAAAGTTACCTATATGCTATTCTAGACAATCACACTCGTCATCGTCGTCGTCATCGTTTGAAGGGCATCCAGTCCAGGCCAGACACAAACAGAACTGGGGCCGAGGGTTTATCCTTTTACTACCCCAGACTGCTGCACTGCCTGGGTCAGATGCTGGCAGTGATGTTATTAAGCCAGCATCGAGTTTCGTCATCCAAAACCGTCAGACCACGTGCTCCATGTGGTGCCCGATGTATAGGGCACGCTGTTAGTACATGGTCTGCGGTTTGCTCTGAGGCACCACACTCGCAATTCGGTGAAGGAGCGAGACCCCATTTGTGCATGGACGAATGGAATCGCCCAACACCAGTCCGCAGGCGGTTGAGCTTAACCCAAGCTGCTCGGGGTAAGCCCATCCCAACAGGCCTGACACTGGTCCCGGGCACAAAAGCACGGAGCCTGGAAGCACTTTCACAGTACTCCGCGTTCCATTTGTGATTTGTCCATTCAGAGGCACGGATGCCAAGTCTGGCAAGATTGTCCAAGAGATTCCACGCACCTGGCACAAACGGGTGTCTGGATCTTAGTCTCACTTGGCCAGTATCTGAGGACCCATTTAACAGACCATGCAAAATATGATTGGGGTCCAGAGATCCACGGTAAGCCAAGGAGAGTGTCGCTCCCAGTCGGCGAAGCTCAGCTGGCTGGATGCCTGAAAGTACAGGTAGGTGGTCCGTTGGAGTGGGACGCAGGCATCCAGTAACTATGCGCAAGGCGTCGTTCAAGACACTGTCGATGAGGCGAGTGTGAGCACTGCGACACCAGACTGGCGCACAGTACTCAGCTGTTGAGTAGACTAGAGACAAGGTGGCTATGCGTAGTGTTTTAGCACCAGCACCCCATCCTGAGCCCACGAGTCGCCTCAACAGTGTGACGCGCGATGATAGTTTTTTGCGCAATGCCACTAAATGGTGACGAAACGTGAGCGATCTGTCCAGTTTTACCCCAAGGTATGTAGGGGTTGGACAGAACGGTAAAAGTCTACTATTGTTGTAGACCTTTAGCTCACGTTTGGCCTCTCGGTTGTTTAAGTGAAAGGCTGTCGTCACCGTCTTAGTGTGACTGAGCTTCAACCTCCAAGTCTGGAGATACGCTGACAGTGTGGACATGTCTTGGCTTAATGTCCCCTCCAAGTCCTTCCAGTTTCCAGAAGAGTGCAACAATGCTAAATCATCAGCATAAGCAAACCTTCTGGAAATCGTGGAAGGAAGATCGTACGTATAGATGTTAAATAGGAGGGGAGCCAAGACCGATCCCTGAGGAATGCCGTTTTTAAGACGGCGTAGCCTGCTTTGCTTGCTGTCACCGGTGGTAAGGGTGAAACTTCGATTTCGGACAAGCTCCATGATCATTTTGACCATGTGCTTATCCGGAAGTAGTCTCAGCAGCTTGCAGGTAAGGCCACGGTGCCAGACAGTGTCATAAGCAGCTGTCAGATCGATAAATACGGCACCAGCCTTCTTTTTAGCCTCGAAAGAATCCTCGATGTTCTGGGTTAGCAGAACAACTTGATCTACGATTGACTTCCCGCGTCGGAACCCAGCCTGCTCTTTAGGGAGCAGTGGATCGATTAATGGTTCAACGCGGGCGTAGATAAGCCTCTCGAGGATCTTGTAGGGGACACAGAGCAGAGATATCGGTCGATAACTCTTTGGGTCCCCCACGGGCTTTGCTGGTTTTGGGATCGCGACCACAAGCGCTCTTCTCCAGATCTTGGGAATTTTGAGTCGGCGCAAACAGGAAGAAAGGAAGTCACGTAACCAGGACTTCAAAGCAGCTCCAGCATGGAGTATAAGCTCAGGGCAGATGGAATCAGGACCCGGAGCTTTACCTGGTTTTAAATGTTGAAGGGCAGCAGCAAATTCTCTCTGTGAAAAATTGTCAGAGATATTTACTGCATCTGGTGTTGTGGCCCTCCAAAGGTCAGACACTTCTTGAAAGACAAGTCGAGATGACTTGCGGTCAACAGCCTCGTATTTCCCATTTCTAACCAGCTGAGATGCAATAGCATCGGCTGAAACGGGACAATGACAAGGAGAGTGTCGTGACCTACCAGTAAGGTTGTTCAAAATACTCCACGCTTTTCGACTAGAGTGTGAGAAGTCAATGCTCCGAACTGCTTCGGACCATCGATCCCTCTGTTTTCTGTCAAGCTTGGCAAGCAGAGTTGTAGCAGCCAAACTTGAGTCGTCTCCCTGAGGAGACTGCAGAAAGGTTTTATAAAGGGATTCACACTCTGCATCCCAACACGGAATATAGTTGTTTCGATACCTGCGTGGGATAGTCTTCTTGGCTGCTTTCTTAATGATGTTACAGAAGTCCTGGTAAGCCGCATCCACATCAAGTGAATCAGGCGGCAACAAAGTCTTTGCGAATTTATTCGTCAAAGCAATGTAGTGACTCCATTTGGCCTTGCGGAAGTTCCATCGCTTAACAGGCATGCTTGGCACTGCCATAGCAAACCTTGGTGGTGTAATAAGCGAGGGTCGATGTTGTGACCTGGGAAACTTCTCAAGGACACGTCTATCCGGTAAGCAACTGTTTGGACCTACACTAGCGAAAGCTAGGTCTGGATTGGTGCCAGTGTTCCAGCAGCCGGAATAAAAACTGGCAGCGTCCTTGGCATTATATAGGAGGGCAAGACAATTAATACTTGCCCATCCAGCCAAGCACTCACCGTCCGGACTGTTGTCATCATAACCCCAGTCAGCATGACGACAGTTAAAATCGCCAGCGTACAGACAGGGGTGAGGAAACACTGGGAGATCCAGGGTTCACAATCGCGTTGGCGGTGGTTTGTAGACGTTGACTATTTTATAGCCATCAACGTCCACACACAGCCACTCGATCTCCAATGTCGGTGGAGATTGGTCCAAAAGCGTTTATCTCAGTCGCTCGTGAACAAACGTGGCAAGGCCATGCTTCCTGCTTAAAGAAGACCCAGCTAGTTGGTAGTGTGGTAGCACCAACTTCTCTGCATCAGTGCAGTGGGTCTCCTGCAGTAGGATGACGAGTGCCTCAGACTGCATAGCGAGGTGATGAAGAACATTCATCTTGCTTGCAGTGAGGCCTTCGATGTTCAGCTGAAGAATAGTGGGTCTTCGGAACTTGTTGGCAATGTGCCCTGAAAAGGGCAGTTTTATCCTGACATTGCCCCGTCCTGAAAAGGACGTTTGCCGATTAACAGACCCACACTGAACATCGGAATGGGTGGATACCCTTCCGTTTTGGTAGGTTCGGTTTCGGTCTGTCATTTTAAAATCAATGAGCAGACTTACTCACGGCCCAGGCTGCGTGAAAGCACCTACCATCTGGGCCAATCACACTTATTCTCAGCTTTAGAATAGAAATCCTAGCCAAATTTTTTCAATTTGACAATTATAAAAGTGAATAGAAAAGTTAAATACCTTTTAAGGATTCAATAATAAGCTACATATTTTGCAGTTTGCATTTGGTTTTAACTAGTTGCCTATTTATTTAACAAATAAATAAATTTGATTTTTTCATACTTGTAAAACAAAAATTCTGGAATCCATAGCATCAAGTTTTTCTTCTCCAGCAATTCCATCAAGATCTGGATGTCGAACTAGGTACTGTGGCAAAAACAATATTATAAATTACAAAAAACTACTGACAGTAAGCTTCATTTTCAATCTTTTAAAAAAGTTAATACAGGGTGATTCACCGAAGTGTTGACAAATACTTTATGTGATTCACCGAAGTGTTGACAAATACTTTATTCCATTATTAACTTCGCATTACCTCTTCAGATTGTTATTATATATTCTAGAGTAAGTTTTCAATATCAATAAGAATATTTAATCTAGAAAAGTAAGATGGCAAAGACAGTAAATGACATCGTTGAAGGGTATTGCAAGAAAGGACTTCCACCTGCGAAAATTTTCCGGTTGATGAAGCAATTTGTGAGTCGTGGAGGTGTTTACAAGGCTGTGAAGAGGTTCAGGGAGACTGGAAGTTGTGCTCCAAGAATCAGAAGTACTCCTGAAAAACCCATCAGGACAAAGGAACTGATTAAGAAGGTCAGGGAGAGGTTGAGGCAGAACCCTTCAAGGAGCGCAAGAAAACTGGCTAAGGACACCTCTGTAAGCGTGAGCACCATGCAAAGGCTTCTCAAGGATGATCTCCACGTCTACCCGTACAAATTTACCAAGAGGCAGCTCCTGTCAAACGCCACTAAGAAGAAAAGGCTAGATAGGGCTAAGGTTTTGATCAAGAGACTTGTTGTTGGCACGCGGCCTCAAGTGCTTTGGACAGATGAGAAGCTTTTCACTGTCCAAGCTATCCACAACCACCAAAATGACAGGATTTGGGTTCCAAACAAGGACATGGTGCCAGTTGAACGTTGCAGTTCATTTAGGAGGCAGAAACCTTCTTCCGTGATGGTTTGGGCAGGAGTCACTTCAACAGGCCTGAAAACACCTCTAATCTTTATCGACGAAGGCGTGAAAATTAACCAAACTATCTATTGTCGGATGTTGGACAAAAAAAATCATTCCCTGGGTTCAAGAAACAGTGGGAAAGGAAGGAATTACGCTTCAACAAGATGGGGCAACCTCCCACACAGCCAAAGCAGTCCAGCATTGGTGCAAGACCAATTTTAAAGGGTTTTGGGAGAAGGAAGTATGGCCCCCTTCTTCACCCAATTTGAACCCAATGGACTTTGGGATTTGGTCCATTCTGGAGCAAAAAGCTTGCTCAACATCCCATCCAAATATTGAAACCCTTAAACGAAAACTGAAGGCATCTTGGGAAGAAATTGACCCAGAAGTGGTGCGTGCCACGTGTGCCCAAGTACTTCCACGTCTTAGGCGCCTTGTGAAAAACAAAGGGGGCTACATTGAATAATTTGAATTTTATGTGAAAGCCCATTAAATTTCCATTCTATCTATTAAAAACTTGTTTCTTTTGTCCTTATAGTAAGTTGGATAATTCAGTTTTAATTTGTCAACATTTCGGTGAATCACCCTGTATAAGCAATGTGAATAATTATCTTTGATAAAACTTGAAACTACTAGCTTCTTTGCACTAGTGCAGTTGTTCTTCTGTGATAAAATGCTGAGTATTGATACCTCAAATTTTAAAACAATGTGATAAAGATGTTCATCTTGTTTGCAGAGATACCTGCAATGTTCAGTTAAGGATGGTGCATTTTTCAAATTGTTGACAATGAACCTTGATAAAAGAAGTTTTTTTGGTCTTATATATGTTTGTTTTTTGTCATTACTTATCATGTCACCTATAATTGAAACTTTTTTGGTCTTTGCCATTACTAACGTCACAGGCCTAGGAGATTCCTAAAATTTATAAGCTTATTAAGTATAAACAGCCAACAGTAAATAAGATCCACTTTTTTATTTTGATAGCCACATTAAAAAAAAAGATTCCTGTTAGAAGGCCCTGACTAAACATCAGGAAAGGTAGATATCCTTACATTTCACAGATTTAGTTTTGAAATCTTGCAAAGAAGCTCATATAAATCCACAATCATATCAGCTCTCTAAAAAAACATGTGCCATCCAAGGCATGAGCTATACATGAGACACCATGTGGAGCTTGAAATATGACAGTTTTTAATAATGAAACCTATGCTGGCTGAACACATCATTGATAGCAGCTGACATGGTTAATGAATACACGCTTGCAAACAAAAACTACTATGGTAAACTTTTTTAAATGACACAGCAATCTGTTAAATTATGAGGTTAAAACATATTTTTAAAAAAATTCTTATTCAGCTTAATACTTTATTACAAGTTTACTAAAAAGAATGTTTTTAAAACTCAATTCAATATAAATCTTTAAAAAAATTAACATATATGTCACTTACTTCAATGCCTTGCAAACTGATGTTACAAAGTGACGAATTATGGCTTTCTAATGCCATTTTCATGATAGCTAAACATTTTTCTCTAAAAGATTATAAAAATTTAATTTACAGAAAGATTTAAATTCATATAGACATACCTGATTTGCCATGGTTTAAAAGCAAATGAAACTTTTTGAGTTTCCAAAGTATCTAAGGTTAACTGAATTTGTTCATTTAAAACTTTATATCGCAATGGCAAAGTATTTTGATACAAACATTTTAAATTTGCTTCCATTTTGTTTTTTATTAACTCAAAGAATTTGAGTTTAATATTTGATATTTTGGCATCTTCTTCAACATTTAATTAAATATAAAATAATGTTTATCATTTTAACCTTGAGAAAAACAATTTATATTGTATTTAGCTGTGATTGTTTTTTTATATGAAATATAATCATCAAAATCAGTTTTTGCTGGCCTAAAGCTGAGGAAAATTAGGTCTCATTCACTATTTGCTGTGCTTACTTCCTAAACTTTGAAATTTTGGGAAATCCCCTAAGCCTGCAAGGTTAGCAACAGTAAAGGGTAAACAAGACCCAAAAATTAAATAAACTATACAGTAACCAATAAAAATAAAATCGAAGAGCAGAGTCACTGCAGTAACAATCAACAATAAAATACATTTAAATACTGAATATTTCCAAACAATGTTTTTATAATATAAAACATCATTGACATACTTTTGTATTTGCAATGAAGGCAGCTTGGTTGAGTGGTTAAAGCAGCAGGCTTGTGACCAACATGGTCTCGGTTCAAAACCCACTTGCACCATTTTGTTATGTCCTTGGGAAAGACACTTTACAACACATTTCCCTGCTTGGTGGTCCTGGCAAGCAGTTCTAAATTACAGTCATATTTCTATTAAATTACAAGCGGACAGCAATATCTTGGTATCTTCAGAAGCAGGTCAGGGTAATTGCCTACCCTATGTATTAGCACCTCCATTGCTTTCCTGTGAGTCAGGAAGATAAATATAAAATAAATAAAAAATGGAATAAATTTAAAAAAGCATAAAAATTACTGTATTTTTATTTATTTCAGACATTCAGGTTCAGGTCTATATCAAAGAAAAAAAGGCACTAGAACTCAATAAATAACATTTTTACTGTTACAATTGCAGGTATGATAAAACTATGATTGAGTGAAAAAGTAGTCTGACTTCAACTTAATATATACTTTACAACTTAATGTGTGTGTGACTTCAACTTAATATGTCTTTTTGCCCATACTGTCAGTTAGATTTATTAATATTTTGTTTGTTGAATTTATTTAATTTAATTGCACCAACAGAAAGTTTTTAAAAAAGTTTGGTTTGAATTTTTTTATGACTAAATATACTATACTTAATTAATACAGAGTGTAATTTAATTTTAAACCTTTCATCATTTCATATAATTTATGTGGTTCAGTAGCTTGATAACCAGATCGATTTGATTTACTGATACACAGTGTTATTTATATTTCTTTGTATGGTATTTTGTTTTTGTTATAGTATTTTTATGCCAAAAGAAACCTGAGTATGAATGTGTTTGTGTGTGTGTGTGTGTGTGTTAGATGTGTGGGTTATTTGCGCGTGTGTGTGTTGTGTGTATATACAGTGGCATACGCAGAAATTTGGGGTCCCTTCAAATCACCGTAAGTATTTTTTTGTGAAACTAACTTTAAATCCCCCTATTGTATTATGATGGAATGAAAAAGAAACCAAGAGGAAAAAGATCACTTTAAAACGTAATAGTAACGACTGGGGGGAATTCGGGTTAGTTTCATGAACAAAAGTCGCTTACGGTGACTTCTTGAAAAGACCCGAAATTTATCAAGGGGGGGTTTTGCAAGTCAACAACACAATTACTTTAAATTGGTCCTAATCATGGGTCGAAAACTTTTCCAAACTTACATTCCAAATTAGAGTAAGCCTATTATGCTTTTTAGAGCGTCTTGCAGTTGCATGAGTTTTTTGCCCACCGTAAACGCAATTATTAAATATCAATAAAAATTTTCACATATTTAGCTCACTGACATAATTAAAATAATTAAGCTAAATTTGAACTAAATTTTAATAATGGGTACGATCATAGAGCATTGCTATAAAAGTATAAGGATAATTCACCTTGTATAACTATAGCTATGCTCATAGCCGTACCTGCCGGGGGTGCAGGGGGGGCAATTGCCCCCCCAAGTTTCGAAGATTTGGGCAAAATTAAGATTTTTCGGGCAGTGAGAAGAAAATATTTGGGCAAAACCATAGTTTTTCGGGCAGCGATATGAAAAATTTGGGCAAAGTCAGGAAATTTAGAGAGGTGATGATGAGGAACTGCAAGAAATAATAATCCAAATTTAAGTGAAGACCTTTTTTTTTTTTTTTTTTTTAAAGATCACCATGATTTTAGGACAAAATTGGTTTTTGTCTGAGAAACTCAGACAATTTTTTTGTCATATCCGAAATGTACTCTAAAATCATGATTTGGGCAAACGTCACAAAATTTGGGCAAAACTTCATTGCCCCCCCAAAATTTTTTGGGCTGGTACGGCTATGGCTATGCTGTATAATGAATTCTACTTGAATAAGTTGATGATCGCACTTGAGTGAAACAGTCTATTAGGTTTTTTAATAAATTATATTTTAATTGCATGAGAGTTAGACTCAGAAATATTTTGCTCTAAATTGCCTTATCGAGCGCTATGAATTGCAAGTTTGCAACTACAATCAACTAACTCTTGCTCACGAGTGTTTTGAGCCGTGATTGTGAGCGACCTGGTCTAGTATCAAATCCTACTCGCTCCATTCTGTAATGTTCTTCGAAAAAGACTTTACGGGATTTTCTTCTGCTTGTTCTTCTTGGCAAGCAGTTCTAACTTTCAATCATATCTCAATAAAACTAAAAAAACAAAATAAAAAAATTCAACCGGACAGCAATATTTTGGTATCTCCAGAAGCAGATCGGGGTAATTGCTTGCCTTGTATTAGGACCAAAAAATACTTCTTCATCTGTTCTGATAAATGTTTTTAGGAATTCGTTAAATGTTTAGAAAAGAAAAAGCGTAGCAATGCAGCAAAGGTCATGGTTGTACATGGCCTTTGCTGCATTCATTTTACATAGAAAATAAGACACTTCTATCTCCTATCATGCCTCATAAGTGCTTTCTTTTTGGTGGACCTATCAGATATTTATTTGCATTCATAAATACAATATCTAATTTTTCTAAAGTAGAAGAATACTCTTTAATAGACAAATTGTGTCTATAATCATATGCTTCAGGTCCACAGAATAAAAAAAATAAAATAAGCAAAATGCTACAAAAAAAACAACCAACATCAAAAACCAACAGTGATTTTTTAATCGTTTTGAATTAAAATTATCAAAAAAAATTTTTTTTTGTCGAGATTACTGTAGATTTAACAAATTTCAAATGTTTGTCTTTTTCACAATTCTTGGTGCTAGACTAGAGTTCGGGAGGGACACGTATAACCAAGCAGTTGGTTCCGGGCATCACCAGACTTCTGCACGCCCCTGGCAAAGGCACATGGGTTTAGAAAATGGGAAGCGAGATCTTTTTGGGAATTAATTGGGAAGATAAGGAAGCAAATGGGTCTTTGGCAGGGGCACCGAAAGCGGGGAGAAGGGAAATCAAAAATAGAGATTTTGGATAGGGAGACCGGGGCACGTAGTAACACTTTTTTTTCTTTTTGCTATTTCTCCCATAATAAATGTTTTTTTCAAAATTCTTGTTTAGTATGAAAAATTTAGGTCACTGTTTAACCAACGACATACATAATATATCAAAAAAATAAATTAATAATTTTCAAAGCTTAGTGGTTAGAATTACGATTTAGATATTTAAAAAAAATGTTACAATGTGCCCCGTCAATGGGGTAAGTTGTAATACCAGTTGGGGAAAGTTGTAACAACAACAAAAATCACTAATCAATGTTTAAATATAAATGTAACTTGAAGAAAATAACAATATGAAAAAGTAAACAAACGAAATCACACATAGCTTAGTCATAGACATGAGTATCAAGCACAAAAAACGAGGTAGCCTATTTGGCCGTTGTCTAAATATGTTAAAACAGCTTTTTCACTGCTGGATTAGCCTAATCATAAATTTCAGAATCATATTTGTGACAAAAATATGTATTCAAATCTTCGGCACAAGCTAAATGTGACTTCTTTAGGTAACCATAGCATTGTACCACCCACTCCTCATCAGGACAACTGTTAAAATAGGGCTCAAGAAATGTAATGCAAAACTACTCTTTTGCTTTTAGTGTTTTTTCAAAACTTTGTTTTTCTTTGTTTGGAACTGTAACAGATTGTCCTTTTCTGGTGTGTCTTTTAACATGGCACATTTTTTAGACCTTTTCTTGTTTTGCACCAAGGATTTGGCCTATGTTTAAGTTCTTTTAGCACTCTGTAGTATTTTACATGGTAAACACCAATGTTTTGCTACTCCCCTTATTGATCTCTTTTTTCAATTATAGCAACTGCTGCAGCAGCTCCTAAGTTGTCTTGTGATGATGAGCTGGTGTTCCTGTTAGTCTTTCTTTTGTAAATTCATAAATGTTGTTGCCGAAGTTACTTTTAATATAAGCTAGTTAAATCTATGCACAAAAATATGTGTTACAACTTACCCCATCAACCTATGTTACAACTTACCCCATCTCATACTTAGTAAAGTTTTTGTTAATATCTCAAAGAGTTAAGTTTTAGTGGCTAAACCTTGTTAGGCATTTAATAGCCTATTGTTTTGTGTTTCGACTGATATAAAACATTTCCATAAAACTGCACCCGCTATCTCTCCAGAAGACAAAAATTAAATTTCGAAAAATTTACTTTGCCTACTCAAAAAGCTTGTTTTAACAGTAAGCCTATTTTTAGTCATTGGAACTAAACAATGTTATTTGCTAGCAATTGGTCTTAATATGATTGTTATTTGGGGCTATTTAAAATTTTGTTAGTTGATGTTAGATTTCGACAAATACGAATGTTACAACTTCCCAGATAGCATACAACGTTGAAATTTGGTTGAAATAGTTGTTTTTTGGTTAGCGTTTAAGACGAAACGTTATGTTAACGTTATATTTTAGTTAATTAGTAAACGTTTTTTTGAGGTTAGCAAACAAACGTTAAATTAACGTTCGCTTTTTAACCTAAAATAAACTTTTGGTTGGCGTTTAAGACGAAACGTTATGTTAACGTTATATTTTAGTTAATTCGTAAACGTTTTTTGAGGTTAGCAAACAAACGTTAAATTAACGTTCGCTTTTTAACCTAAAATAAACTTTTATCATTCAAACGTTTGAATAACGTTTGCATGCTAACTAAGTGACAAGTTAAAAAAACAACCATATCGTTGTTAAAATGTTAGTTAATTGATAGGACAGGTTGTATTTTAAAAGAATAGTAAAATTTTTATTCAGAGTTTGAAAATATAAATTTTGTTTGCTTGTCGGTTGAAAACGATAAGTTATAATGATTTTTCAATTTTTTCGCGAAGCGCGTTCAATTATGTTTCGATAAAAAATTTAAAAAATTTTTTTAAATCAGGCACAAAAAGTTTTTGATACCAGACATCGCATTGTTTTAAATTGTGGTGCTTCAAAACGAGCTGCAGCAGCCGCCGAGCTATATAAAGCATTTTCGCGCCAATTTTGTGGTCGTCAGAATTTATCCTCGTTTTTAAAGAAAGTTTCTGTCGCGTTTTAATTAAGAGAAAATAGGCCAATTGCGCTGTTCAGCTGCTTGCAGTTAAAAAAAAGCTGTAACGTGAATTAAACTCTAAGTGCACCAGTGGTGGATATTTCAATTTAAGGGCCCGAGGCAAGAATTTTCAAAAATTGATGTTGTCTGAGAAAAAAAAGAGGTCTGATCTGGGCTTGCTTATTTTTCTCCCAAAATCAAAGTGTTCTCTAAAAAAAAAAAAAAAAAACGGTCTTCACTTTAATTTCATCTCCAATTTCCCTATTTTTCTCCCAAAATCAAGGTGTTCTCCAAAAAAAAAAAGGTCTTCACTCCGAATCGTCCTCTGAGCAAACATCTGCAGCGAATCCAAAACTGTATATGCTGTTTTCGAGGGGGGCCCCCAAAAAAAGGGGGGCCTGAGGCGACTGCCTCATTCGCCTCACCCAGTATCCACCACTGAAGTGCACAATTAACTGCAGTATAAGAAGATTTTGCTCAATATTAGAAAATAAAAGCTTTAAAACTAAGAGTCTTTTTAGAAACGAGACCTTTTTAAAATATTAACAATTGTTTAAAAATAAAACGGGTTTTGTACGCAGAAAAGATTTGGGAATTGTGATGACGGTAACCGAGACCAGTGACGTGCCGTGAAGCTCGTGGTTGGTGAAGCACTAATTTTAGTAGTTTTTTAAAGTATTTTATTTTAATCTCTATATTTATCCTCCTGACTCGCAGGAAAGCGACGGAGGCGCTATACATAGGGTAAGCAATTACCCCGACCTGCTTCCGGAGATGCCAAGATATTGCTGTCCGCTAGTAAGTTAGTAGAGATATTACTGCAATTTAGTACTGCTTGTCAAGACCACCAAACAGGGGAAAGTGCCGTAAAGTGTCTTTCCCAAGGACACAACAGAATGGCGTAAGTGGGTTTTGAACCAAGACCATGCTGATCATCAGTCTGGTGCTGATGTCTGGTGCTGGTAGAGTTAGTACTAATTTGATTTAATAACAGAACAGTGCTCTACTTAAAAAAAAGCAATTTTGTAGCATTTTCTCACATTTAGCTAACTCTTTCTGAGTTAGAAAAATATTTTTTTATTGTATCTTCGTGCTGACTCGCAGGAAATACGCTATACATAGAGCAAGCAATTACCCCGATCTGCTTCCTAAGATGCCAAGATATTGTTGTGCCGTAGAAATTTCTTTTTTTGGTTTTGTAATTTTGTAGAAATATGACTAAAATTTAAAACTGCGTGCCAAGATCACTAAGTAGGGGAAAGTGCCGTGAGGTGTTTTTCCCAAGACTGATTAGAACAGAATGGCGTGAGTAGATTTTGAACCGAGACCATGTTAATCACAAGCACGGCAGTTTAACCACTCAACCATGCTGCTGACGAACAAAATGTTTTGTTTATGAAAAACTTCCACAATTTTTAGTTTCCTTTAACATTAGAAATGCGAGATACAGGCTATTTATTTAGAGACAAATCAGTTCTTTAGATTTTAAAAGTCTAAAGAAATTGGATTTTGTATGAGAGCCCTCGATTTTACATGCTTGCTAAAGTTTTCATAATTGGATCCAGGGGCGAAGGGGGCTTAAAGTTAAATCCTAAATTTTTAGGCAGATCCTACTTTTTTGGCACAACCATGACCTTACTATTGGAGATTGCCGAAAAACGTTTGATCATGCTTTGACCCATGACCTTCTAAAGATTTAAAAAGTTTTTCGGTGTTTCCTAAAAAATGTCTTTCGGTGAAGGAAAATACAACGCTGTAGTACACAAAAATCAAAATCGTGGAGAGAGAACTAAAAAGTATTTTTTTGAAATGAGTGACGAGAGTTTTGATTTTTATGCACACTTTATTGGAAACAAATAATATTTTTGAAGTTGGCAAAATATATGCATTGTTAAAAATGCGTGATTAAACCGGACCCCCCTTAATTTTTTTGACTCCTTCAAGAGAGGCGTGCTTTTTGTTAAGAATTACAGGCTTAAATTAACTTAAAACTTAGTTCCCGACGGTTTTCTAAAGATATAGCCGGACATTCTACATTTTCAAACTAAAAGTTGGAAGGGTAATTGTTGTTCACAATGGCAATTGTTTTATTAGTTTCAATTGCCTTCACAACGAAAGTAAAAAATTTCGCAATGAGTTTTTACAAGTTACCGTAATGTAAACAGAAAATATACATGTAGAGAGATAAATAAAAAATAAAAAAATAAAACAGTGGTGGCTCGTGCATTGGAGCTGCAGAGCTGCAGCACCTTAAATATCTGTGTAGCGGTTGTAAATATCATCAGCAACGCTTAAAAAATTATTAATATCGGTAATATATTTACAATTGGTGCACTGATATTTAGTGTACTGCAGCTCTGCAGCTCCAATGCGCAAGCCGCCCCTGAAGGTAGTTTATAAATTAGCGTTAGAAATGTTATAAATAAAAAAATGCTGCCAAAAATTGAGGTGCAAACTAAAAGCTTAATGTTGAAAATCTTCTTAGCTTAGATACAAAATCATCTCCATTACTTAATCTTACAACAAATTCATTGCTTTGCAGTAGCATAATGCGTATATTCCGACTTTCTGATAACAAACCGATTTATCTTAATTTAGCAATGTCGCGACTAAGAAAAACTTTTTCTGTTCGAGGTAACAATTGCGGCATGCCTTCAGTTTCTCTGATTTCAACAGATATTTTTACCAAAAGAGAAAAAACGCTATATTGTTTCATTTTGTTTCTATTTATCTGAAGAGAGGCAATCTTGAAGCTGCCTTACTAGCATATATTAGCGATTTTGACAACGCTTGACGAAATGATTAAAGCGCTGAAAATACAACAATTAAACGGTCAAAAATTACGGTTAATAAGCAAAACCAATTAAACTACCATAACTACCGGTATAATTTTAACTAATTACTAATTTTTTTTCAACCAATAGCAAGTTGCATCAATTTTGCAACGATTATGACTTTAATATTTTATTTTTGCTTATTTGATTTCCACAGGTGAGACACTGCCTCACTTGCCTCCCCTGACGGCACGTCCCTGGCCGAGACGAACAAGAGTGCTAAAGTTCTGGGCTGACAATTATAATTGAATCGAAGAGTAATTGCAAACGTAGTTGCTTTCTTCTCGATTTTCTAGTCAAACGACCGTCTAGCATCTAAATCAGTGCCCGCCTTACGGATCACACTACTTTTTTTGTCGCTAAGTGCCCTTCAGGGAGTTAGCTTTTCGCCTTTTTACCGCGAGAACAAAGTTGCTATCTTTAGCTTACAAGGAGTTTAACAGCCGGTTAAAAGGGCGAGTCAGTCGGAAATTCACGTTTTTGCTTAAGATAATAAAACAAATAAGTTTGCATTGCATTGATGACTCGCACGGCACCGCAACACGTTTACAAAACGCGAAAATATTCCAACAAAATTCTGAAAAATAATTGGTATCAATTTATCGGTATTGGCCGATATAACGTGGCTAAATATTCGGTAATTAATGATGAACCAATTTGCTCATCGGTGCAAGTGAAAGGTGTATAACACCTTGCAACTGGTCACATTTAACATAAGCAATGGCAATTTTTCTCATTATATTTCACAACTCGCGAGAACGCCATCAATTAATTTAACGTCTAATCAGCAACTGCATTAAAAGACGAGGCTGCAACAAACACGAATAAAGCAAAAACGTTTATACGCAAACTACGTATAATTATCTAAAGCACAACATAAATAGGCCACTTTTTCACCACAGTAAAAGATATAACGAAATGAAAATATAAGCATGTTCAATAATTAAAATATCATTTTTAATTGGCGATTGCTGTTGAGAAAAACAAGCAATATAGGTTATGTTAAAAATCTAGTAGCTAATGAATCACGTAATCAATCAACAACAAAAATAAAAAACTTAATTGCAATAAGAGTTTCAAGGTCAAACAATAAAGAATCCCAATTTTACGGGCAGGCGTCAAAATCTCATACCAGCTATAAACTTGCAGCAACCAAAGAGAAACTGGATTCAAGTCAAGCCGTACTCGATTCACTTTTAAACAAAGAAAACCCGGACTTGATAGCAACAAGGAAGTGTAATTCATATAAGAACAGGAACGTGATATGATGGCAATCGGTTTTTAACATCAATAAAGCGGTTACGAGCTGGAGCTGGCCCATTGAAAAGAATATTTTCAGCCTTATAAATAAAAAAATTTTAGCACGCCAAATTAATTTACATTCTTAAAAATGAATGTCATAGACGCTTCTGAACCACACCATGAAATCTGGCCGAGTTCAAGGTTATGCAAAGTTTTCAAAAAATCTCGGGTATGAATTTGGGCCGTGCAGCATGTCACCGCGCTCATCCACACATGAAAGTATGTTGTAAATATACGATTTAAATCTAGATGAAATTAACAATTGTGAATGACTTTATTCTTTTTGATTTGTTGGTTTCAGCCGTACATTTTGCTGATCTTCAAACCAATTCCATTCATTACGTATTTTAACATTACGGCCTAATTCGAGCATAGACCGGTTTGGGATTTATACAAACCACTTTCAACTGTGTTCCAAACAAATTATAAATAGAAGTAAAAAAATTCCATTGATGCATTATTTGATACTTCTGGGACATGGTTTTAAGTTGATTTTTACTTTTTTTTATTTAGCAATTGTTTCAAAAATAAATCCATAGACAAAAGCAATTTGTAAATTACTTTTTTAAACATAGTATAATTACAATTGCATAGATTGTTGAATTCTGGATCTATACAAACTACTTTATAATAGTGTAGTGCAGGGGTTCCCAACCTGTGGTACGCGAAGGTCTTCCAAGTGGTACGTAAGTAACTTGTAAAATCTCATTAAATTCAGTTGTGGTCTTTTATTGTTGTTATAATGTATATATTGGGTGAGCCGAATGAGGCAGTTGCCTCGGCCCCCCCCCTCGAAAATAGATAATATAGTGTCGTTTTGCTGTATATGCTTTTTTATAAGTCTTTATGAAGTTCGGACGAAAAGTGGGAAATAGGAGATCGATACGAAGTGAAGACGTTTGTTTTATTTTTAGAGATCACTATGATTTTGGGAGAAAAATAGCGAAAAAAGAGATCAAATCGAAGACCTTTTTTTTTTTGAGATCACTATGATTTTGGGAGAAAAAAGGGAAATACGAGATCAAAGCCATATTTTTTTTAGAGAACATCCAGTTTTGAAAATCCTTGCCTCGGGCCCATAACTGTGAATATTCTTCTTCTAAATCAACTTATATTCGATCAAATTAGTTGTTCGGCGAGAAATAGTACGCGCTAACGATACAGGTGTCCAAGTGGTACAAGTCGTAAAAAGGTTGGGAAACCCTGGTGTAGTGAAACGATAAATAGTATTACAATTAGGTAAGCTTTAAGGAGCATAAAATACTTCGATTATATTTTTACATAAAAGACCAAAACGTGTAATCGTACAGTCGGCAACACCATACAAGGATTCTAAAAAAGTAAATTTCTTTAAAAAACGAAATGTTTCGCACGATTCGAATCTACCAAAAATGCATATGCAAACATTCATTATAATCATATATCTAGGCAATGAAAACAACAGAAATACAAACAATATAACAAGTAAAAAGCAATACAGAAAAATGCTAATACCGTACGGAAGTATCTCAAACCTTTTCGATTCATAGCATATACTTAGTACGAAAATATATTTTTAAAAAATGGATTTTTCCAGCATAATTTCTTGAAAACCGGCTGGTGGTTTTTGGGTGAATTGAGAAAAATAAACATCCAAAATCGCGCTTCCATCTACTAAAAAAAATAAATTTGAACAATTTATTGATGTATGTGTATGAATGATCATAATCTTACATGCAAATGACATTTAATAAATTTAATTATGAAAAATCAAACGTTTAGAAATAAGTCGAAGAAATGTGCTCTCGGTGAACCCGAGTATTTTGCATAATAAGACTTCTTTTTTTTAAAGATACGTCAGTACAATAAAAAAAATTCATTCGGCTTTACAATTGATGGGCAAGGCGCTTTCTACTAATGTACGCGAAGTTTAATAGATACAGCGCGAAGATTAATCACTACATTGTCATATTCACGTATTTTTGAAAACCAATATACAGTATATAGAATAAAACTAATCTGATCAATGTAAAACTGTAATTTTCAGTTGCATTAGTATTTAAACAAATCTTACAACCAAAATATAGCTGCATAAACTCTATTCTTGGGCAAGAAATCGGCCAAACAAAAAATTCAGCAAATTTACCATAAACAACAGGAAAAACGGTTCCTCTGACTCCTGTTACGGGACAGTTTAATGAATTGCCGTTAACATATAAATTCATTTCTACGTGATCATAAGATATACCCTGAAAAAAAATCATGAAATACATTAAGGAAAACTATCGGTAAAAATTATTCAGTTATACAAGATTAAAAAAAAATTTTATATGCATAAAATGGTTGCTTGTACAAGAATTGTTTTAATAGCATAATTTAATAGCAATAATTTAATAGCATAAAAATTATACATGTAATTACATTTACTAGACAGTATTAAAACATTTACAATGACATCTCCTTCAGTTGGCTTGTATTTCGTACAATGCAACGTGTTTTGGTTGTGTCGAATAAGTCCATCGTGACGAAGTACCCAACTGCGAGTATCTTCACCAAGGGGTACTCTGTCAAGGTTACAATCTTCAAGAGCAAGTCCAATGCCCCATATTCCAGTACTTTGCAGTTTTGCTTCAAAGTAAGCCTAATACAAACAGTAAATTAAACAATGCATGATTGAAAAGTGATCCTATCAATTTAATGCAAAATACATTCATGATAAAATATAGTAAAACTTTTTGACTTGGACATAACTAATAAGAATAATAACTTTTTATTTCTAAGATGTTATTATTAAGAATACGATTAAGAGATTTGCAAACATAAGGCAGTTGTTTATCAAAGCACCTTGCAGAAGTTCCATTGCTTACCAGGCATACTTGGCACCGACAAAGCAAACTTTGGTGTTGTAATCAGCAAAGATCGATGCTGTGACCTGGGGAATTTTTCAAGAGCACGTCTACCACGTAAGCGACTGTAAAGACCTATGCTAGTGAAAGCTAGATCTAGATTAGTGCCAGTGTTCCAGCCACCAGAGAAAAAGCTGGCAGCATCTTTAGCATTCTATAGAAGGGCAAAACTATTTATACTCACCCAGCCATCCAAGCACTCACCTTCTGGGCTGCTAAACTTTGTAACTCTGATCAACATGACAACAGTTGAAATCGCCAGTACAGAGATATCAGTGAGGAAATATTGGGAGATCTAGGGATTGCAGCCACGCTGGTGGAGGTTTGCAGACATTGAGTATTTTATAACCATTGACATCTATACATAACCATTCAATCTTCGATGTCAGTGGAGATTTGTCTAAAACCATATACCTTAGTTGCTTGTGGACAACGTGGCAAGGCCACGCTTCTTGCTTAAGACCCAGCTACTTGAAAGCTTGGTAGTACAAGCTTTTCTGCATTTGTGCAGTGGCTCTCCTACAGTAGGACAAGTGCCTCAAATTGTAGAGTAAGATAATGAAGAACGTTCAGCTTGCTTGCAGTGAGGTCTTCAATGTTCAGTTGGAAAATGGTGATCTTTAAGAACTTGTCAGCAATACCCCTGAAAACAGCATTTTTTACAGGCATTGCCACATCCCGAAAAGATGTTTGCCGATTAGCAGACCCTCCCCAAACATCAGAATGGGTAGATACCTTTCTGTTTTGGCAGTTTTGGTTTCAGTTTGTCATGTACAGTAACAAGAGCAGACTTACTCACGGTCCAGGCTGTGAAAAAGCAACTGCCATCTGGACCAATTATGGTAAGAGAAAGAAGAAACGAAGAACTAAGAAATGATGGTATGGTGTTGTACATTAGAAAAGGATTATGATGAGACTAGGAAAAGTAAATGCAAGAGTGGAGGCATGGCTGCAAGCAACAGTCAACTCTTGCCACCAGGAAAAACATGTCATGCCCCTTTCTTCTGGGTGAAAATGGATGATGACAACATACAAATTTAATTTGCAATGCTTTAACTAACTACAAATAAATGTAATTTATATTAGGAAATACTTGCAATACAAATTTTGAACCTAATTACTGCACTATTTAATAGAATTACAGATGAAACCAGTTAATCAAACAATAACATACTTCAATTTAAATTTACATGCAGTTTACAATTCAACATAGTTTTGATTTTTCTCAGCTACAATAATTTTGCAAAACTTTAATCATGTACAAAATTATTTTTCTCTCCTTTTATTAAACAGGTGATTGCAAAAGCTAAAAAAAATGTGCCCACAGTGTCTTACAAAAGCAAATTATAATCATGACTTTCTTTACAAATTACTCATACTTAATGGTTCGTTTTGTTTACCTTTTTTTATAACTTAAGATGACAACAAAATGCCAATTATTCAAAATGCTCCTTGTTTCAACAGATTTAAAACTCTGCAGTGGTTTATAAACAGTAACAATTTAATTATAGTTGAATAGTTAACAGTTCAAAATTAAAGCACAGTATTGTACATGCCAAATAAAAGCAATAAAATATTTTAAATCAACACTCTTTTCCACATTTAAGGGTAAATTATTGCAAGTTCAATCTAATTCCTTTCTATTTAAATTGAAAGTACCCAATCTTTCACCATTGCAGGCCTGATTTTCAATTAAAATTGTAGTTTCTAATTTGGGTGTTGCTGGAGGTTCATTTAAAATAACACATTGAAGTCAGAGTAAAGAAAAAAAGTCATCTTTTTGATTGTTGCACTAGTTGTGGCTCAGGACAAACTTGCTAAATGGGGGTAAGTCTGATAATCTTATGAGCAAAAAAGCTTTAAGAACCACTGTTTTAAATGAACAGCCAACTTTTGAAGGTATAATAACTAGTGATGGGACAATTGATTGGAATCAGAATTGAAAAATCAGAAGATTTGATAAATTTTTAGGAATCGAAATCAAAAAATTTTGGATAAAAATTCGCTTCTTAAAGACTCTTGAATTATTGAAATATGTCACTAAATTTCAAATAAATATTTCAGTTAATTGAAAATATAGTTTAAGATTATATTCAATAGATTAGATTATGCAAAAAACCAAAGTATTTTTTTCACAAACATTGGCTATGGTTTAAAGTTTACAACATTTATGTACTAAAACAGATGATGCAATTATCCAGTATTCAATTGATCAAACTTGTCTGTATTTGCATTCAAATTATTGATAAGTTATATGACATTTATTAATATAAAAAAGCATAAAAATGTATCAATTTTAAAGATAATAAATAAAAAATAAGAAACTAATTACTTTGTCTTGAGCAATACTTGCATTAGCCAAACTTGCACCAGTCCCACATATCCTACGTCCATTTTTCACTATAACTGCATCAGTACCTAAAAATTAATTGCAATAATTTAAAACTTGATCATTATTATGGATATATATATATTTTAATTTTTTATTCTCCTTAATATAAATCCAATAAAAGTGGTTTTTAAATATTAAATTGTGAGTACAAATTTTTCAGTCAGTAATCTGTATGTAAAAATTTTGGGTCTCTTTAAGAAGTCAACATAAATAATTTTTGTTAGTGAAACTAACCTGGAACCCCATAAGTACCAGGAGGGAATGAAAAAGAAACCAAGAGGAAAAGAATCGTTTCAAAAAATGATAGTGACTACAGGAAATTCTGGGTTAGTTTTACAAGCAAAAATTGCTTAAGGTGACTTCTTGAAAAGACCCAAAATTTTTAGTACCTCATGTTATTTATACATTAAACCATTGGCATAAATCTTTCATAGTTTCAAATGCAATAAAGAAGTGCTCTCAGCCTTTTTTAAAATTCTTTTAGAAACCCAAGTAAGTTTAAAACTTCAGTAAAAATTTTACATTCAAATATGTAAACCTATAATTTACAAAAATTGTTCCATATTAGTTTCTTAAAAGGCCAAACAGATCTTTGTCACAGAAAATCAAGTAATGAATTAAAAGATGTTTGCTTAAAATTAAAGCCAAAATGCACCTTGTCTTTCTAATCAAGTGAAACTCTGCATTACACTAACTTTGCTTCCAAAAAGCAGATGCTGTAACCTATTGTTGTAAGCACTTACTCAGTAATCAAAATGCTTTGTAAATTACTGAAGTTAGCAACCCAAGCAAATTAATTGACAATCGCATTAGTGTTGCAATGCAGTAATTGAAAAGTTTTGCATTAAATATAAATAAGATTGAAACAGCAAATATTTTTTCCCAGATAAATGAAAAATTTTATAAATTCAGATATCAAATTATTCTTAGAAGTACCATAAATTGTTAATAAAAATTGAATCATTACCCATCTTCTGAGTATCCAGTGACACTACTGGTTCATTTACAGCTTTGGATGGAATATCATGAGTATTGCTTCCTCCAGATAAACCAAAGCATTGATAAAAACATTGTACATATACAGACATCAGCTAGCTTAGACAACAATTTTTATAGTTCAATCATTTCCAGATACCTGCTACATATCTTATAAATAATAAAATAATCAAATACATTATTAATTAATATTCACAGAAAATCATTACAAAATAAAGTGTTTTTAAAAAAAAAAGTAGCACCAAGTTTTCTCATAAGCTACTACCTTATTAAAATGAAAAAGTTTATGCAACTTATTAACTTGCACAGCTGTATTTTGGCAACAAGTTGCTTCCAAATAGGCTTTCAGATGGTGGTTAAAATTAAGTGGTGTTTGTTTTTGAATATATTTGCAGATTGAATAGTAAAACTTGGAGCAAATTTATTGCTGTGGGTTTAAATCATACAAAGTATTTATTAATATCATTTGATAGAAATGTTGGTAAATTAGACACAGAAAATATGCAAGTTTTCTGTACAACTGGTGAACTAGGAAAAATACTATTGTAACTGAAAATTAAAAGATTTTATTCATCTAATTTAATTTAATTTACTGTTTTAGAAATTAGAAATTGCAATTTTCATGAGCTATAATAAAATAATTTACACAGAAAGTTTATTAGTCAACTGATCTTAATTTACATGTTGAATTTGTCTTTTAGAATAATAAGCTGATCGAGTGCTGTAGCACAACAGCAGAAAAAAACACAAACAGATTTTTAAAAAAATTTTAAAGTAACACATTATCAATAAGTCATTGGTTAATAATCAAAAGAATGTAAAGAAAACATGTAATAATTAAA
The DNA here is from genome assembly GCA_963680785.1 of Diplosoma virens. Taxonomy (NCBI): domain Eukaryota; kingdom Metazoa; phylum Chordata; class Ascidiacea; order Aplousobranchia; family Didemnidae; genus Diplosoma; species Diplosoma virens. The sequence continues at coordinate 22,499,159 of OY796890.1, forward strand.
CAGTCAGATAGTACCATGAAGAGAGATCACTAAGGAAATTTTTACAAAAGCACAGAAAAACATTAAAAAAATTTAATAAACTGTTAAGATTGGGTTAGACATGAAAACAATGACAACAGAGCAAAGACAGATAGGTAATTTGATACATGAATACAGACAAAAATATGCAATAGTACTACAAAAGACACATTTAAACAAATAGAAAGAAAGAGAAGCAATGGTATCAATGCAGCAACATCAATTTATACAAATTAGAAAGACTATTTAATGTTTGTGAATCAAGTACCAGAATTATTAGTTTGATATGTGTTTTAAAATAATGCCAGTTTCTAGACTTACAAAAAATGAAAAAACTTTATCACTCAAAAGTAGCCACAGTTCTGAAAAAGCATAGTGAGACATATCATTAACCACTAATACAGTCTTTTTATTGTATAATCAGTATTTCAAAACTGTATAGATGAAAGGATGGTGAAATGTAAATGTTCAAATACCATGAATCAATACCTTAACAAGCAAACCAGTAAAATAGAGATTTAAGTTGTAGATGAGCTATAGGTCAAAATCTTGATGCACTTATGAATTGTACCAAAAAATCAACAGATGATCCAAGATGGATGTTCCAACATGTCGACAGCATGGTCGAGTGGTTCAAGGGATTGTGATCAACATGGTCTCACTTTAAAACCTACTTGCACCATTCTGTTGTGTCCTTAAAGCACTTTATGGCACTTTTCCCTGCTTGGTGGTCTTGGCAAGCAGTTCTAAATTACAGTCATACCTCTATTAAATTACAAGTGGACAGCAATATCTTGTCATCTCCAGAAGCAAGTTGGGGTAATTGTTTACTGTAAGTATTAGCACCTCCATTGCTTTCCAGCAAGTCAGGAGGATAAATATAGGGATAAAATACAAAATAAACATCCAATGATTTTTTTAAAAAGTAATGACCCTTTTTTAACTGTGTGATTGGTTTTTTGCAGTTATACTTTTATTTGAATAAACATTTGGTGGTACAGAATTTGAAGATTGCTTGAAGTAAAAGATTTTTTTTCTTCCCAAAGCTTTTCATCTGACACTCTTCAGGGGAAATCGTCAGAATGAAGTAGAATTGAAACCGAACTAATTTATAAAGGAAGAAAGTAGAGTTCTCATTGGCTGAAAGAGTCAACCAATGAGAGAAAAGATTAAGAAATTTTCAACAAGTATACGAATTCTTTTTGCTTACACAGAAATGAAAGTGTCAGATGAAAAGCTTTGGGAAGAAAAATCTTATACTTTTATTTTAATTACCACTAGTTAGTGTTTGTCATACAGCAATAGCAACATGGCAACAATTCATGAGCTCTTCAAGAAGTCACCGTAAGCAATTTTTCTCAGTGAAATTAACCCAGAATCCCCCTTTTGACATCAAGATGGAATAAAGAAGAAATTAAGACAAAAAAGATCTCTCAAGAAGCAATAGTAACCACCAGAGGATCTGGGTTAGTTTCACAAACAAAAATTGCTTACGGTGACCTCTTGAAAAGACCCCCCAATTTATTTCATTCTACTATCAGTGAATCGTGCAGCCACTATTTGATATGTGGTTATTTTTTAGCTTTTAGGTTGCAATATTGTATAAAATATTATCATCTATAAAAAAGGTTCTATAATTCTTACTCTGATTTAGAATCTTTTTTTTTTACCTTGTATCGCACAAACGGACATTGGTGTCCCAAAACATAAATGTCACATTTCACAAAACAGCACAGCTTTTCTTTAAAAAAAATTGTTATTTCCTTGTATGTGCAACCAGTGAATTAAAGCTTTCTTAATTTTTTAAAGTTTTATGTATTTTTAAACTGGTGTAAAAGGGTTGAAACAGTTGTCGGCAGTGTAGTCAAATAGGTAAAAAATGCAGTTTAGATGGGCCACATAATCAATATATCAATTCACACTCTAATCACATCATTCTCTAAGCATTCAATTCAATTCAATTCAATTTTATTTATTTAGGCTTTTCACAAAACAATAAATCAGGAAAAGAAAACACAAAACAAATCAAGAAAAAGCCACAGTCCAGTAAGAAGACCAAAGCTGGTCATCTAGTTACTGGACCTCAAAATAAAAATAATGCACAATTTGGGAAAAGTTAAGAAACACAATAAAAATTTAAAAAGATAAAAAATAGCAATAATAATACTAATAATAATAATAAATGCTTAGAGGTAAAGATGCTTATTAATTAGAAATACTGTTAAATAAAACGAGTTGTTACATTATAATTTAACAGCAAATTCACAGTTTATACTTAAATTTAATAATCTAAATATGAAAACAATAATAATCTAAATATGAAAACAACAATAATGGTTTAACAATAGGCACTTAGAAGAAATATCAAAGTATTTTAGATTATTTTAAGCATTATAACTACTGATTAAGTTATGTTTGAATTTACATTTGAACAGATTAAACTCTAATATCTTTATTAAAGCAGGCACTTTTGACCATATCAGTGTTCCTTGGTATCTTAAAGAGTGTTTTCCTAAGGTAGTATTTAGCCATGGTAAAAGTATATTTTTTGATGAAGATTATCTTGTAGAATAATGGTGAACTTTATTTTGCAATAGAAAAAAATTTGTGAAAGAATCAAGGTTTTTTTTGACAAAAAAGTTCTGCTGAAAAGTTTTCAAGTGAGACCCGTTGCCGACCGTGTTTATTTTGATCTCTGACCCAAAACATCCTAAAGAGTTGTTTGGTTTGGTCCCTAATGCAATGAGTCAGTTCGAATTAGATAGGATTCATAAAAACAAAATTCAAAAAATTCATTATTTAAGAATTAATTCCAAGAGCGATCCATTGCAGGCAGTGTTTATTTTGATCTGCTATTGACCCATAGCATCTTAAAAGCTGTTTGGTTTGGCATTTATTTAGATTGCAACAAAGATCTAATTTTTGTTTTTTGTATTATGGAAACCCTGTTGTTGATTTGTTCCAATTTTAGTTTTGTCATTTAAGCTAGTGATGTCGCAGATACAAAATTTTGTGTCCGCAGCCCACAAGAATTTTCTATTTGTGACACCGCACTGCACTGCACCACAAAATTGTTACTAAAAATTTACATCGCACTGCAAATCATACATTTAAATAGAAAAAATTTAGACATCTTTTCCTTTTCTTAAAAAGGTGTTTGTTCAAGCAATACTCACTTTTGTTGTCATCAAAGTAAGCCCTTTATACAGTATTTTAGATTCAGCAATTCAACAACTACTGGCATAATCTTTTCATATCCTTGGAAGACACTTTAACCACATTACTCTGCTTGGCATTCCAGCAAGCAGCCCTAATTCAGCAATATCTCTATAGCTAAAAAAAACAAATAAAAAATTTTAACCCAACAGCAATATCTTGGCATCTTCAAAAGCTGATAAAGACAGTTGCTCTTAGTATAATGCCCCTCAATGTTTTCCAGCAATTTAAAAAGATAAATAGAGAAAATATATTATCTCTTTTTTGGCAAACATAAATTTTGCTCACTATCAAGTTTATTTTTGTTATGTTTTTTGTTTGGAATTTGAAAAAGTAACCACTCAAGCATGTTGCATAAATTACTTAGTTTTTTTAATCATAAAATCTTAACAAAACCCTTGATATGCAATAGTTGTTGTCATGCTAAGCAATTTTTTACAGCTATAACAATATATCAAATCCTCACAAATAGCCTTTATTAAACTATGTTTAATAAGTGCATTCAATTTAAGGCATAGTCAACTGCAATAAAAATTACATTCTGAAAAAAATCAAGAAAAATCAGATACAAGTAAATTAAACCATTAATAAATTCAGTTAAGATCAATTTTTATTTAATTCATTTGATTTTAAATAATGCTATCAAACTAACCATTGCAGCTAAATAGACTTTTGAAAGTTAAATCTGCTAATGTATTGTTAAAGTACATAATTTTAATGCAATTATACAATTTTTTTTTTGCAAAGGACCTTTGTTTTTCACTTTCTTACACGAAAATAGGTCTTAAACTGTCATATAAAATTAGGAACTGAATTATGAACTCCTTTTTTTACAATTTGTAAACATCTACTTAATGGTGCTTTAATTTTTACATTTTTTTTCAAGATATTTTGCCAAATGCAACATGATAATACTGTGGTGTTTGTATTTTAAACTACTTTAACAATTTCTAACATGGTACAAAAAGAATTTCTTTATCTATATTAACACATTTTGTAACCCCAAATTTAAATTGGCTTTTGTTAAATCAATTGAACTAAGTTTACCAATTTTTAACTTTTTTTATAATATATAAAGACTGCTTTAAGCCTTTACACTTTGTCATAACTATGCTTATAGTATTTTTAATGTTTTACTGAAATCATAATTTATGTAGTAGCATAGATGTGGCATTTAAAAGTATAAAGATATTGTGACACCACCAGAAAGACTTTAAAAAACTCATTTAAAAAAATATTTACTTTAGAATACTTTTCAGTTAAAGTTTAAAAAATATCTACAAGTTGCTAAAATCAATTATTGAAATTTAGTTACTAATTAATTGTTGACAACTTCAATTTAACATTAAAAAGATTTTATATTTGAAGAATTATGAGGATTTGGAATTAAATTTTAAACAAGCTGCACAAAGATGAAAAACACCAGACTCGAGTTTTGCTCTCATTAGAGCTCATCATGTATTCTATATTCTACGTATTCCTTGTTCAGTAAATCCGAGAATAAGTTATAACAGCTGCTTTGAGTCCATCTGTCATCCGGGATCTGTAGTCTAGTGGTATAATAACCTGTGTGGAAGACTACAGGTCCCAGGTTCGATTCACGGTGAGATAAGCATCACTGACAAGCTCTAATGAGAGCGAAACTCGAGTCTGGTGTTTCTCATCTTTGTGCAGCTTGTTTAAAATAAAAAGAGTTTCTAAAACTCATTCTACAGTTCTATGTCTACTTTATAATCTGCTTTTTTGTTTTGCTTAAATTAATACTTCCTATACAAAAAAACAATGGCGCTTAAAATTTTGGGCACATCTATTCTAAGTAATACAGTAGGCTAATTTGTAAAGATTTATGAAGCTAAGTAACAATAATTGGTTCTCGTTTACTATTAGCCCAGTTTAGTTCATTACCTTTTAAATTTTGGGAAATCCCCCGAAAGCTGTAAGGTTTGTAACGGCGAACAGTGAACAAAACCCTAAAAAATGAGAAGAAAAAAGCTAAGACTTTGTTTTGGTATTGAATAATCGGCTAAAAGGTATAAAATAATGCAAATACCAAGTTGATCAAAAAAGTGGGGAAGCTTCACATACTGTAATTCAAGTTTATCTTTAAAATTCACATTGCTTATTCTCTCTTAACAATCTATTTTACAAGCCTTGCTGTAAAATTAGATTCCAATGCTTTCTTTAGGTTTAAGAGCAGTTCGCCTCTCTCTTTATTGATTTCAGTTTCTCTCATATTTCTTTTTTCTTTTTCGCTGCTTTACGCGCTATTTATATTATTTAATTGCCGGAACTATGGGAAGAGTCAATTCAGTTGATTATGCACGTAACACTTTGCTCTCTCTGATTGGATTAATGAAAAGGAAGCAGCTAAATTGGCAACCCAAGCAATAGCATTATGCAAAAAAAGATATGCTTAAAATTTAAATATAAACTTTGCATAATTTGCACGCGGCAAGATCCTCCAAAAAAGGTTACTACGCTGCACTGCGCGGCCGCACGCGGCAGTGTACGCTGCTCGGTTGACATCACTAATTTAAGCTTGATTTTAGATTGCTCAAAGGCAGCAGGGTTGCCATATTGGCCTTTCCAAGACCAAATCTGAGAAATTTATCTTTTTTTTTAAGGTAATTGCCATCCAAATTTAACGTTTGGCCTTTTTTTGCTTTTTTTTATGAAAGAAAACCTTATTCAGAAAAGTTAGAATCTCTGTTTAAATATATGAAGTTTGCAAGAAAAGTGGAGGAATTTTCATCGTTGACTAAATTGTCAGTTATCTTCACCTTAAATCTGGGATGTATATTGAGATTCTGGACACTGATTGAAAGTAATAACTTTTTTTTTTTAGTCTTCACCTTACATTTTGAATAAACATACAGATTTTGGCCGCTGATAGAAAGTGATGATCTTTATAAGTTAATGTATATCTTTAATGGATACATTTAATTGATGGGAACATAATATAAGTTAATGTATATCTTTAAAGAAGATTGTATTTTCCTTCTTTTTTATGCTTTCTTATATTAATAGGTGATGCAAATATCTTTTTTTTTTTTTTTTTGAAGCATTGTACTTTTCTACCAATTTTTTTTTTACGGAAAATGGACAAAAAATTGTTTTACAAATTTTTAAAGTTGGTTAAATTCAATCAAGCTAGACATTTGCAAAGAAAATTTTTGCTGTAAAATTGCGACTTTTTTTAAAGCTTGGGTATTGCTTTAAATAGACCAATGCTTTTAACTTAAAAATTTAATTGTATAGTGCACTTATTTTATCTGTTTATAAATGATGTTCTCACATGGAAACGTTGGAGATTTCCCACCAACTCTTACTGAATTTTGATACTAAATAAAATCCAGGAGAAATACTTAGAAGATTTACTGTTTTGGCCATAAACAGTATATTACATTGCTTTAAACTTATTTTTTCATCTAATTTTGAATAACCTGAAATTTGATGTACGTGATATAGCCCATATAACTTCAACTAATTTATTACAATAATGGATCCCGAAGCTCGGGTTTTGCGGAATAGTATCGCAACCGTTTCAGCGCAAAAATCTTTTTAAAAACTTACATGGTTTTTTCATTGAATTACATGGCTCATGCTTGAAAAACTTTGGCCAACCCTGCTCTACATTTATTCTCCTGATTCACAGGAAAGCGTTAATACTTAAGGCAAGCAATTACACCGACCTTCTTCCGGCGAAGCCAAGATATTGCTGTCCGTTTGAAATTTTTTGTTTTGACTTGTAATTAACCGCAGATAAAAAATAAATTCGATCTCCATCTCAGTCATAACTTGTTTACCAGAACAACTACAGTTTTTTTGTAATTGCCGAGCATCAGAAATAAGCATTTTTAAATAAAAGAATAGTTACTAGATATGTGGAAATTTTTCTGACCTTATCCAAGAAGTTTAGCTCTACGAGGACGGAGAAAGCAATGAGATTTTTTTAAATTTTTGAGCGAGCCAACTTTTCTTTAACAGGGTTGCGGAGTCAGAGTTGCATAGAGTTGGAGGCTTTAAGAAGGAGTCGGAGTATTTTATCTGATTCTTGATGTCCATTTTTTTTTTATAGAACACTACTTTTTAGGGACGAAATGCAAGAAATCGGGGACAAATACTAAAAGGTGAATTTTTTTAGAGAACATTACTTTTTAGGAACAAAAGTCAAGAAGATTCCAAAAGAACGCCATTTTTTTTTTTTTTTGGAGAACACTTGTGTTTTGGGTCGAAAATTATGAAATTTGAGACTGATTCGAAGTGATAACCTTTTTTTTAGAAATGAATTTTTACTATTAACGAGCGTCCCGGTTTACCCTTTCGGAAATATGGTATGCCTATGCATAATGCTATTGCCTATATTGGGGAGTCGGACTAAGGAATCCGAGTCGGAATCCTTAAAACTCTAGAATTTGGAGTCGGAGTCAACATTTTAGAAATTCTTGGAGTCGGGTCTTAAATCTTGCGACTTCGCAACCCTGCTATTAAGACACTTTATTTAAGATTCTGCTCAACAAAAAATTGAATTTATAATATTTATTAAACTTTTAACCAAAAATTGAATTTATACCAATAATTGTTAGGTTAAAGTTAGAGGTTAGGGCTTAGGATATGACTAGAATAAAATTGAAAACACTATGAAAGAAATATTACATTTTTTACCGATGTAGAGCATTGAGAAAAGAATATTTTCAACTTATTTACGGTGCAATGAATCGTTTTAATTTGTCATAAATATCACTATCATCACATAACAAAGCGTTAAGTTTAACTCCTAAATACTTCACATTATCAGAAAAAAATACAGTGTTTGTACTAAGAAAAATAGTAGAAGCTGAAACACAAAACTGTTTGGGTTTGAAAAGTACACCTAGTGATGGGATTCAAAATTTTAAGAACAGGTTCTTCTTTTGTATCGAACTCGCTAACAACAGTTTCAGTGTTGGGATTCAAAGTTTTAAGAACAGGTTCAAAATTAGGGTGTTCTCTAAAAAAAAAGGTTTTCACTTCGATTTCATCTCTAATTTCTCTATTTTTCTCCCAAAATTACAGTGTTCTCTAAAAAAAAAGGTCTTCACTTCGATTTCACCTCTAATTTCTCTATTTTTCTCCCAAAATTAAGGTGTTCTCTAAAAAAAAAAAAGGTCTTCACTCAGAATCGTTCTTTACACTCTGAACAAACATCTGCAGCAGATTGAAACTGTTACATTAAACACAGAGATATTGAAATACATAGATTACGTAAAGTTAAAACCGGGTTCGCTAAACGTGCCGAAATTCCAAGAACGGGTTAGCGCGGACCCGTGCGAACTCCCTGAATCCCATCACTGAGTACACCTCACTGCTCACTTCTGTTAAAAAAGATCTTATGCTTTTTAGCATAATCTGTGCACATATTAACGCTAAATTTATGTAAATTTTTCTTTTAAATTGCAATTTTAAAAGCATGGTGATTTTTTAAAAACTAATCTTACAATTTTTTCAATGTTTTTTGTAACCCTTCTCAAATATGTTCTCACAGAACTTTCACAGTTGTGAGCTCTTAGGCTGTATCATTAGATACCTGGTTGTTTCGTAATCGGCCCTTTTTTTGGTAAAAATTCAATTAAGCAAATAGTTATTGTTTCTGAAAATTTGATTAGCGTTGTTTGGCTTCAGAGAATTGAAATTAATTAAGAATCGTCCTGAATTTTTTCGAAGTCTTATTGTATTCAATTCACGTTCTTATTTGTATTTGGTAGCACCAAATTATCAATAGTTCGCAATGTATTTAAGATTGCTAAATGCAGTGAAGCAGGATCCTATTGTTCTTTTTGTTTTTGTTAATCGATAGAACCACGTGTTACGTCACAAATGCTTTGTTCGCTTGCCATAACTTGGGAGTGTAACTTCTTACGCTTCTCTCTATAAATAAGAGAGCTGACATAAGGAATTTATTCAGTTGAGGTCTTTCGCGTTGTTTGTAAAGGGCATTTAAGATCGTTTGAATCGCCCGGTAAAGATGTTTGCTGTCGGTATTTTAAATTTCATAGTTGGTTAAATTGGGAAAAATTTTTATCAAAAATTCTACGTTCTGTGGATCTGTACACTAATTAATTTTGCTTGAATAAAGGTTGTGTTCAATTCAAGTCGTGAATTTAGTAAGTTATAAGGAAGAGGTAGAATTGAAGAGATTCTTCCAACGAACTCTCCCGAAGACATTCACCAACAAGAAGACGGACTTTCTAAAGTGGTGCAGGATCTTCGTGAAGAAAGCATTAATATTTTTGACGTCAGGTCATTAATAGCCGTAATCTTGACTAAGCCGGTCAAATTGGCATACGTTGACAGGGACGTCAACAATATCCATAATTCCATTTAATATGAAAAAAATTTCAAAGCGGAGCACAAAAGAGACAAGCTAAGAGGAGAAAAATAGATGAGGCAGCCAGAAACTCTCAGCAACTGAGTTCGTGGCTAACTTGACCGAAACATCCAAAGCGGATGAGCAAGACGTCAGCATTCGTGAGACAGAATCTACTCCCCAACTGTTAACGTTAAAAGTTTCAACAATAATACCAATGAACAAAATTCCTATACTACTAAAGATAGATCAGATGCAAGCACGAATGACAACTTTCCCACTATTATTGTAAACTCAGAGTCAGAGATCAAGAAAGCAATTATTGCAGCAGGTCCCAAACAACCTAAAGAACCTTTCCTTAAAAATTCGCTCCAAAGCGGTCGTTTATTTTCAACAAATTATTACCATTATGTAACACAATCAGGTCTAAAACTACGAAGATATTGGTTATGTTATTCATCAAGCATGGACCGTGTTTACTGCCAGCCCTGCTGGTTATTTTCTCATAGAAATGTCTCTCCAGGGACTTCATACGCACTTCAAAACCCTTGGGGTACAACAGATTTAAATGACTGGAGGCATTTATTGCAGCGAATTTGAAGCCATGAAAGCTCCACACATCATGCGTAGGCGTGTGTCATATACGAGCAATGGAGAAACAGGGGACAATAGAAGAAGCGTCGCACGAGTCTTTGCTGGAAAAAACAAACTTTTGGCAAAATTTTTTGAAAAGACTAATGAATGTTACATTGATGTTAGCAAAGTGCAATTTACCTTTTCGCCGATCCAGTGTGAAAAAATTTTCTTGCTTCAACCTCAAGATCCAGATGAGGAGCATTTGATAGAAAACTTGGTTCCAAAACTTGATATGACGACATCACTGATTTCATTCCTTCGAAGCCATTAATTAGTTGGCAAGAAAGTATGTCCATCATTGGAAGAAACACACTTAAACAAAATTGCTCCTTAGGATCGCTTAACGTTATTCCTTCGGATATTTTATCGAAGTAGGCTTTTGTTTTCTTTGCTCTTTGGTTTAAAAACTGTCTTGCCAATCCCCACGTTGAAGGAACAGTGGAAGCTTCTTTTAGTACTGCGTCAAAATTTCTTCTGAGTTGATCAATGTCTTCAGGAGCAGTTTGAAGAAGTTTATCGGCAGAAATTAAGTCAATTGTTTTACACCGCATAGCTTTTGAAGGAATGTTGTCGATCTGCAAAATCTTGCTTTGCACAACCAGCATGCATTCAAAATCAAAGTTTTCTATCTGTTTCTTTATTGCCATAGCTTCATTTTTTTTCTTTAGTTTCGTGCTGGTAAGTATCATGTGAGTCAAGCATTTCATAAGGTCACAAAATCTTTCCTTCAAAGCATAGACAGCATCATATCGACCAGACAACTAAGTTGGATTTAACGCTTTTAATGTAGGATTTGAGCAGTAAAGATCATGGACATTCTGAAGCTTTTTGCCACCGCACAATACTATGTCAGAAAAAATTATATACCGACTCAATGGTGTCGTAAAATTGACAGGTCTCAGTCACGGCTTCCATGGCATCTTTTAACACCAAATTTAAATTGTGCGAAGTACAATGCACGTAGTAAGCATGTGGAGCCACATCATGGATCTTCTTATGCAAGCCAGAGTAGGCTACTTCCCGCTCATCACTGCAGCGCCATCATATTCTTGTCCACGGCAGTTTTTTATGTCAAGCCCTTTCTGCTGAATGGAATTCGTTATTACTTTGTGCAATCCAATAGCAGAGGAATCCTCAACTTCGATAAATAAGGCAAACGCTTCAACAACTTTCAGTTCTGATGGCGTTCTATCATGGTGGTAATTGATTTTGACGTAACAAAATACTTCACTTAACTGTTTTTTTGCTGACATCTTGAGTGGCATCAAGAATAATGGCAAAAAAAGGAGCGCTTTGTAGTTCGCTTTCTATATCACGGAGAACTTTTTCAGCTAGTACTGATATTAGTTCATTTTGTTTCAAAGGACTTAAATATTTCGGAGAACCTTTAGGTAATTGTAAAAGTTTGTCTAAAACAGTGTCGTATTTGGCAAGAAGCTGTATGATAGAGAGAAAATTGCTCTTGTTATCCTTCAAAAGTTCTTCACTGGATCTGCAAAAAGGTAAGTTGCACCTTGCTAATATTCGGGATTAATTTATTTTATTTAAATCAGATGGACAGTCCATAACAAAAAAAAAAAAACAGCAAAAACTACACAGAATAATAGCCAAGGATTAACATAACATTCATTAGTCTTTCCAAAAAATTTTGCCAAAAGTTTGTTTTTTCCAGCAAAGACTCGTGCAACGCTTCTTCTATTGTCCCCTGTTTCTCCATTGCTCGTATATGACACATGCCTACGCATGATGTGTGGAGCTTTCATGGCTTCAAATTCGCTGCAATAAATGCCTCCAGTCATTTAAATCTGTTGTACCCCAAGGGTTTTGAAGTGCGTATGAAGTCCCTGGAGAGACATTTCTATGAGAAAATAACCAGCAGGGCTGGCAGTAAACACGGTCCATGCTTGATGAATAACATAACCAATATCTTCGTAGTTTAAGACCTGATTGTGTTACATAATGGTTGTAGTTGTTTTGGAAAGTGCTATAAACCAGATAGTGTCTCCTATTATCTGCCTGTTCTTACTTACTTGATACGTGGTCAGATATAATAAAAGAATCTTTATTAAAGTTTTAAACTTTCCATTTCTGCGCTTTTGATAACAACTAGGATACGAAAATGAAAAGAAAACAACAAAGGACGGACAACGTGGTAGCGACAAAAAAAGGGGGATTCACGTGACCGACAAACGCGAACGCAGAGTCATGTGACCACATTTCGAAATCCGTAGCAATGATAATAATTTGTTGAAAATAGCAGACCGCTTTGGAACGGATCTTTAGGAAAAAGTTCTTTAGGTTGTTTGGGACCTGCTGCAATAATTGCTTTCTTGATCTCTGAGTATAATTAAGAAATACTTCAAAAAGGGGAAGTGTGGGACCTATGGAACGATTTTTTTAAACGGTCGTAACTTTTATACCTTAACTAAAAATTGCTTGATAATTGGTCTGCATGTTGTGATTAGGTAGCTCTGCATTGGGATAAAATGGTTTAGCTTTGAGGTAATTGGTTGCCAAGTTACAAGCAATTAATAAATTTTTACACTTCGTTCCATAGGTCCCATCCCTGTGGGACCTGTTCTTCTGGAACACTTCTTACAAAGCTATCAAACGTTGTTTTTTTCACATTAATTTCAAATAAACACAAAAATATATATAAACAAACATGCACACAAAAAAAATTACACATACGATAAATCAACGTTAAATTTCACCACACCATATAACCGTTTAGTTTGAGTAGCTGCATGAGATGGGGGCAAAATTTTTTTAACATCTTTTTTCCAATGGAGGCTCGGTCTTCCATTTCTGGAAAGACAAATCCATTTTTAATTTTTCTTGACCTCTCCAGAAAACTGATTTCAAAGTCTTCATCTTCATCTGGTCCACTAACCAGCTTTCCAATAAACTTTTTACATTTTCCAGCTGCAGTGTGCACAGTAGCAATAACAAAATCACCACATTTGAGTATGACACGCTTGTCAGTTTGTGGAGCAAGGCTGAAATCACCATCAGACAGACTGGCATTACTTTCTGAATCAGCAAATACCTCTTCTTCATCTGTTGAACTATCTCCTGATTGCTGGGAGAAAAGTCTTTTTTTCACAGGTGAGCGTGTGATGATGGCAGAAGAAACTCTCTTGCGACGCCGAATTTTTCGTGGCCTTGCTTTCGGCAGTGGGGCGATCGATTCAATTAAAGAGGTTTCAGGAACTGCTTACAGGCTACAACCTGGGTTTGATGACGCTGGGGTAGATGTAGATTGAACAGCAGCCTTAGTGGTGTCAAGCACACTTGCGTCAATGTTCGTCTCGCCTGAATAAACGTTTTGTACCTGATCAGTTACTGTGAAAGGTAAAAATTCATCCTCTGTAAAAATTTCTGAATTGAAGGAAAATATTCCAGTCCGCCTGAATAAAAAAGTAATATTTTCTAAGGTGAAAGATTTAACAAAAGCTTTAGTAGAAAATCCAGCAACATAATATAAAGACAGTGTTTCCCCAGGATGTGACAGATGCCATTCATCACAAAATGAGCTGTACAATTTCTTGAAGGCTCCAAATACACCCGCATCTAAAGGTTACAGTTTGTGGCTGCAATGAGGCGGCAGGGTAAGCAGATCTAAGCCACGGTTTTTAGCTAGCTCAACACCCTCTAAAGTTATATGGCTGTTATGATTATCCATGATCAACACTCCCGGTTGATCTTTGGGTACTGTCATATTGTCAATAAAATGTTTCAAAACTTGTGGGTAATGTATTGTTTCATCCAACCTGATGGAGGATTGGCCAAACCAAGACTATTAGCTGGAGCACCGCGCAACATGTGGCTTGCAAATCGAACCCTGGGAAATATGAATGCTGGCGGTAGAGCCATTCCAGTAGCATTGACACAGCAACACATTGTAATGTTTAAACCACGTTCCCCTGATCTTATTTGGCCAACTTGCTTGGTACCAGTTCTACATAAATTATGCCTGGAATTGGGAACTGTGTTAATTCCAGTCTCCTCAAGATTCCAAATTCTGGTTGGAGGGATGTTTGAGTTGCTAAGAATACTTTTGAGGTTGTCAAAAAAAGCATGAACATTGAAAACATTGAATGCCCTGGCTTTCGCAAGGCTTGTACTTTCAGGTTTTCTCAAACTTAAGTCTCGCATTCGCTTACGAAAGCCTTTTAGCCAATCTTCTCCAGCATTTTTTTTTCATTCCATGAATTAGGAATTTTTTTGTTTTTTATTTTTGCATATTCATAAGCAAGTTTTTAACTTTAATTTTGTGAAGGCCATAAAACAGCTTTGAAAGCTTAATGATGTAATCCTTTAATGCATGTTCTTCATCTTCTGTAAAAATCTATAAAAATGCAAAAGTAATTAGCCTATTAACTGGATATGAAAAACTAGGTTAATAAATTCCTTATTTAATAACCTAGTTAGGTTATTAAAAACTAACTAGGTTTTTAAATAAGGTATTAAATTAGGTTATTAAATTCCTTATTTTATAACATAGTTTTTCATTAGGTTACATTTCATTCTTAAATCTTAATTAGGCTTAGATCAAACCATTAGCCTAACTGACAAAATCTGTTAGCCTCTTTGTCAGTATAGGCCTAAGTTAGAAGCATAAAACTTACCCAACAAAAATTTACTTACTTGAGTTGTAGTCATAAACATTTTCTTAACTTCAGTGTTTCCTGGATGCATCTTTTTCTTATAACGGTGCAAAGTACCAATAGGTATTCCGTAAACTTTCGAAGCTTTTTTGAAACTGAATTTATTAGTAAGAACACCTTTCAAAGCTTTATTTAGGTCTTCTTCACTACACAAACCCTTAATTTAGATTTAAATGTAGGCATGACCTGAAATACAAGGGACCTATGGAACGCCATGTTCCAAAGGTCCCACATAGTTATAATTAATGGAAAATAGCTTTTAGTTCATACACACTACACTTTGACAACCAAAACTTTTAATCAACTGATAGCTAGATAAGTAGCCTTTTCAAAGAAACCAACACTAATAGTTTTAGTAACTTCAAGAAACTATAAAATTCTTACAAAGATTAACCTAAAAAGGACATTTGTTACCCCAAAAATAAAAAAAAACAGCTTTACTGCCTTCTAAACCAGCAGTTCCACGAATTTTAATTTTGGAACCAGCATTTCTTACAAAAATGTGTTTCCAAATGCAAAAATTTCAAAAAATCCGTTTTCCATTTTCAAATAAATCCGGTGTTCCATGGGTCCCACACTTCCCCTAAATTAGATGGTTAAATATAATACGACGACGATGATATAAATAGATAAGTAAGATCTTTATATTGTTCCGCAAACCAATTGAAATCTGCTTTTTCACAGTGTTCTTTTAATGTTAAAAACCTATTGTTTAAATCATATTGTACAAATTTCTATGGTTCACATCTGTGTAGTAAATACCTAAAATCAAGTTTTTACAGTATTCGTGTAGCCTACAATGACTGCTATAGGATGTTACACAACCTACCCGATACACAAGCGCGCGTAAATTACAAGTTATAAATCATATACCTACGTTTGAAGTTCTTTTGAGAAAAACTTTGTACAATTTTATTAATCGCTATCTTAACTCCTCTAACTTCCTTGTCACCAACATGATGAACACTTATTGCTTTTTTGATACTCAATTTTTTACTTATTATAGGCACAAGCTTTCTTGTTTTTCATAATGGTTATTTTTCTAACGTGTACCTTTGTTTTGTTGTTAATTTTATATGGACAGTACTGTTTGAAATAAGTTTTTTAAATTTTTGAATTTGAATTATTCTGTGCAGTTTTTGCTGTTTTATTTTGTTTTGTTGTTTTTTGTGTTTTTTTTCTGTTATGGACCATGAGTCTGATTTAAATATATAAATAAAAAACAAAAAAAATAAATAAATAAATTAAAACTGTTGATGAAGTGTAATATTTAATGATAATAAGTGTACTTGAGATTTTAAATTACAATAAAATGTAGCAATGCGGGGCCCCCTTTTGCTGGAGCCCCGGTGCATTGCACCCGCCCCGTTCGCACCCTTATAAAAATCCGTTCCACACCGTTCGCACCCTATTAAAGCCATCACAGATTATTTCATCTCTTCATATTAATTTACATTAGAAATACAGTCGGTTTCTAAAAAACTGAAATAGTTTACAAATAACGAAGTCAAGCTCACCAACCTAGCCAACTTCGCCAATCTTGCCGACCACGCCAACTACGCCAACCACGCCGAACCTGTACATTTTAATGGAACCCAACTTCGATTTGTAAATTCTGCGCGCTTTTTTCCAGATTTTGTTGCGCTTTTTTAATTTTAGACAACCGATTCTCATTGTTTGAATTTTTTTATCAAAAGAAATCATTTTATTTGAATAAACATTTGGTGGTACAGAATTTGAAGATTGCTTGAAGTAAAAGATTTTTCTTCCCAAAGCTTTTCATCTGACACTCTTCAGGGGAAATCGTCAGAATGAAGCAGAATTGAAACCGAACTAATTTATAAAGGAAGAAAGTAGAGTTCTCATTGGCTGAAAGAGTCAACCAATGAGAGAAAAGATTAAGAAATTTTTAAAGAGTAAAGAGGTTTCAAAGAGGTTGATTTTTTCTCTCATTGGTTGACTCTTTCAGCCAATGAGAACTCTACTTTCTTCCTTTATAAATTAGTTCGGTTTCAATTCTGCTTCATTCTGACGATTTCCCCTGAAGAGTGTCAGATGAAAAGCTTTGGGAAGAAAAATCTTTTACTTCAAGCAATCTTCAAAATCATTTTATCTTCGATAGAACTGATTCTTAGTTTTAGGTCCTCTATGGAAGATAATATTACTTCCAACTTTTTTTCTATTTTTGCCATTATTTTCGAAATTTTCAATTATATAGATTAAAAATTTTTTTATAGCAATTACCACGTCAGCTTGTCTCAAATTATCTATGCATTCACTCACAGGAAAAAAAACGCAACTGTTTTCTTTGCCGGTCCAATCTCTAATCGAAATAAATAATCAGATAAAAGCCTAAACAGGCCGATTTGGTTATTGATTTTTAATGGTGTTTCAAAATTTAATTATATTGATAGAAGCGAGGTTGAGCATTGTTGTTGGTTTTTAAGAAGGTTGTATATTAATAGCGTCTCTTCAAGAAGTCACAGTAAGCAATTTTTTTCGGTGATACCAACCCGGAATCCCCTTCACCAGAATGGAATAGAAAGGAAACCAAGAGGAAACGAATCTCTTTAAGAAGTGGTAGTAACTATAGGGTAGTGTTTCTCAAAGTGAGCCACTTGGCTCCCTGAGGAAAAATTTGAAATCTCCAAGGAGGAAAAATCACTAGGGGAGGAATCAGGGAGGAATTTGAAACTTTCACTACAATGTAAGTGAGGCAAAAAAATTGGTACTTCAAAGTGAAAAGTTTTTTTGGAATTCCTACTTTTTAGGGACGAAAATATCAGCAGTGTGGTCGAGTGGTTAGAGCACTGTGATTATGATCAACATGGTCTCGGTTTAAAACCTACTCGCGCCATTCTGTTGTGTTCTTTTGGGAAAGACACTTTATGCCACTTTCCCTTGCGTGGCAGTCTTGGCAAGCAATTTCAAATTTCAGTCATATCTCTGTATAACTTAAAAAACAAAATAAAAAAATTTCAACCAGACAGCAATATCTGGGCATCTCCAGAAGCAGGTTGGGTTAATTGCTTGCCCTATCTATTGTGTTGTGATGCTTTCTGCGAGTCAGGAAGATAAATATAGAGATGAAATAAAATAAATAAAAATTGAGAAATCTGAGAAAGAATCAAAATTGAATGTTAATTTTTGAACTTTCTGGGTAACTGGAATTTGGATCACAAATTTGGATGAAGACAAAAAATTCTTCACTTTGATCATCGAGGTATTCTTTTTTAGAAGGGGGAAACGGTATCTTTAAAATGTACGGATCGGCGTGGTCAACGTGGTCGGCGTGGTCATCGTGGTCGGCAAGGTTCGCGTGGTCAGTGATCGGCGAGGTCGACGTGGTCAGCGTGGTCGACGTGGTTGGCTAGGTTGGCGAGGTTGATTTAAAATTTTGTTGACCCAACTGTATATGTAGGCCTAATCTAAATTAATACACAAAGCAGAAATGATAAAATTTTTAGTTTTAAAAACTTATCAAAAATAATAAGTTTTTTCAAACTAGTTAATCTAACCAACCTTAGCTCAGTCCCCACATATCAAAGCAAGTCAACTTCACCAACCACGTCCACGAAAACCTTGCCAACTGATTATGATTTTCATATTTATTATAGCTTACAAATACAGTTGGTTTCAACAATAAATCAATATTTTATAGGCTTATATATAACTAACCCAGTCAACCTCGCCAACCTAGCCCCCCACGCCGACCACGCCGATCACGCCGATCACGCCAACCACGCCGACCTGTGCATTTTAAAGGAACCCGGGGGAAATTATGGTAACCAAGTCCTGAAAGGGAGGAATGTAGCAAAAACTTTGAGAACCACTGCTAAAGGGGATCCGGGTTAGTTTTACAAACAGAAATCGCTTAAGGTGATTTATTGAAGAAACCCTTGTAATTTTCAT
Source organism: Diplosoma virens (assembly GCA_963680785.1). Classification (NCBI taxonomy): domain Eukaryota; kingdom Metazoa; phylum Chordata; class Ascidiacea; order Aplousobranchia; family Didemnidae; genus Diplosoma; species Diplosoma virens. Next base: position 22,517,957 of record OY796890.1, read on the forward strand.
TTTATCTTATTTGAAAATCTAAACAGGCTAATGTGGTTATTGATTTTACATGGTGTTTGAAAATTTAATTATATTGATATAAGTGTAGTGGCTGAGCATTGATGTTGTTTTTTTAGGTCTGATCCATCAACTTATATGATAGTATTAAATAGCACAACATCCCTGTTGCTAATAAAGTGCTAAATAACTTTGTTTAAGCAAGTAATGTAGGCGTACTGCCACAAAGCTTTAATTAATTAAGTGTAATATAAATAATTATGTAATTTTGAAAGAGAGGTAATTTTTAAAATTCGTAAATAATAGCAATCAGAAGCAAACATTTTATTATTTAGTTTGCAAAGGTATGTAAATTGCAAAGTCATTTACTTTGCAAACTAAATCATAAAATATTGGCTTCTGATTACTATTATTCACAAATGGATTATAATATAAATGTTTTGAAATATGAATACAGTTTTTTTATATAAGGTTTTTTAATTTTATGTAAACGTTTTGACATTTCAAATTTTTATGTGTAGCTTAGTAAATACAATTATTGGCACTTTTTGGTAAGGTGATCTTAATCAGTATTGAAATAAAACTTTTTTGGATGGAACCACAGTATTTGCATCTGTTTTACATTATATGTTAATACTTCTTTCATTATTGTTGCAAGTATAATTTTTGATTATTTCTTTTACATTGTGGCAATAGCAAATAATTAGTAATCAAACATTTTATCTAATTGGCTTCTTTTGTAACTTGCAATGAGAAGCATATAGGATTGTTTTATGATTATAGGTGAACTTTACTGTTGCATAAATAGAATGAATGAACATACTAATGAACATCACTTATAATTATATTTAAGCCAATTTTCAATATGTGATACAGGTATTGATAATTTGTATGGAAACTAGTATTTATTATGTAGTGACAAGATTAAATTTTATATGTTAAGTTATTCAAGTATTATAATCAGTAACTGTCAATTAATTGGTATGTGCTGCTATATCATGGCTGCTGTGGTTATTGATTTTAAATGGTGTTTAAAATTTAATAAATTGTGAACAATTTGCTTATTGTTGCAACATTACTTTTTAGGATATACATGTAATTTTATTAACATGGATTCAATTCAGAGTCAGATCTTGAGACACCAAAAATTTGGGTCTTTTCAAGAAGTCACCATAAGCAGTTTTTTTGGTGAAGTTAACCCAGAATTTACTGTTCAGCACCAGGATGGAATAAGGAAGAAACCAAGAGAAAAAGGATTTCCCAAGAAGCCATAGTAATGCCAGGGGGATTTGGGTTAATTTCACAAACAAAAATTGCTTACAGTGACTTCTTAAAAGACCTGAAAATTCTTGAAGTTGAAGTTTAAATCAATAGAATCAGACTAGTCTCAGACTCCAAAAAAAGTGACTTTGCTCATCTATGCTGACTAATGATAACTAGAAAGTTTAATTCTCTGCTCAAGAGCAATTAAGCAGCACAAAATATAATTTGCCATAGTAGATCTTAAAAAAATAAACGTATTTAACATGATTTATTTACAATTTATAAATTTATCTAATTGATACTTTTTAAATTAAATATTGCATTGTGAGTAACTTTTGAAAAAAGATGTCTTTTTTGTTATTGTTCATATCTCTGGCTTATTTCACATAATATATGTTTTTAGCAAATATGATTAATTGAATTTTTTTAAGAAATATCAATGTACTCAACTATAGATTTTGCTGTTTTTATTTGCAAAGTAGTTTACCGAATATTTTTGCTATATTAGTATTAAATTTCTCTCATCACTGCTTTTATAATGAATAGGCATAAAATAATTTTGCTACAACCAAAAATTAATCTAATTTATTTTTATAGCTGCAAGATTGTTTGATAATTTTACTCTACTAAATTTTTGTTTACAATAAGTTTTTGCATTATGGGTAGTCAAAAAGCTTCTATTCAGCAATTTGTGGATGATCAAATTAGTAAAAACAAGGTCATGATATTTTCAAAAACTTATTGTCCTTATTGCAAGATGGCCAAAGATACTTTTGCACGTGAGTTAATATTAGACTTGTCTTTGTTTTTTTTATGTTTCTTTATGACTTTGTTTTTGTGATGTTCAATTATTTTGACAGAAACAAATACAAGCTATGGACTTGTAGAGCTGGATGAAAGAAATGATGGTGACCAAATTCAAGATTATCTTTTAAAAAAAACTGGAGCAAGAAGTGTTCCTAGAGTTTTTATTCATGGAAAATGCATTGGTGGTGGATCTGAAACTAAAGAGCTACACAAGGCAGGGAAGTTGGTTCCATTGATTCAAGGAAACTAAGTTTTTTGTAGTGTAACATTATTTTATGACTCGATTAATGTGAGTTAAAATTAATGTTTGATCATTCTTTTCAATGTTGTGTATTGATTATTGCATGTATTTTGAAATATTAATCACTACTAGTTATAATACAGAATTGTAAAAGTTATATATATTATAATTAAATTCTAATTTTAAATATACTCAAGAGTGTTTTAGTTAATTAAAGTAAAAAGTTTAACAGATATAAAATCACTTTTCAAGATAGTTCATTTAAAATAAAAAGTTTTGTATGGTGTTGTCATTATCATGTTTTATCGAGTTTATTCTATTATAATTGGTACTTCTTGAGTAACTTAATCTTAAACCTGACAACGGAAATCATTTTGCTTAAAAGTGGTTATTAAATGCTTCAATGGAAGTTAAAGCTTTGTAAAAATGCTTAAATTTTTGATCATGAATTTCTAGGATTATTGTAATTGCTTGTTTTTTGTTACATTAATTAAATTAATGAATCAATAAAACTTAGCCATGTAATTTTCCGTATTTTTCTACCAAGTGTATTATGCAACAGCCAATTATAGTTATATTATACTGAATTCCTTTTTTAGTAAGCAACAACAAAAGTAGAGCATTTTTCCTAGTTTTTGATTTAAATACGAGTTATTGATGCTTTATTATTTGCTTCTAATGCAAATGAAAATTTTCTTGTCCTTTTGCAGCGCATATTTTAGAAGAACAACCGTACATTAATTTAAATAAAAAATGTGTTTTGTCTTAAATTTTCGATATCATGAATTTATTGTTAATACTGTAACGATATGTTTGCAAGTTTTACAGCAAGCTGTTAAAAAAATTAAATTATTTGTATTTTCTGACAATTGCATACCATTTTAGAAGTTATAAAACAATAATCGTTTTGTATACACCTAGAGACTTTGTTAAATTTCTGTTCAGTATTTTGCTCTTGGTTAAATTAAATGTGTGATTTAGGATATTGAAAAACTATAAATCAAATATAAGTTTTAAAAGAAGATTGCATTGACGTAGTAGTAATTAAATAAAACTGTTTATTATATATTTCATGTACGTGGTTTATGTTTAGTAAATTAGTAATTAAGAGTTTTGATGGCTTAAAAAATGTTTTGAAAATGTCTACAAGCAGAAGTGAGAAGTCGAATACCAACGACGACGACGTTCAGGAAGTGAATGTAAGTCTATTGAAGAATTTTTAGTACGCGATAAAACGCTTTGTAAAATCTAAAAGAAAATGGTGCCCCATGCAGTATATGGTAAAAGAAGAATCCTCGAAAATATACGCTAAAGGTGGTTTAGAATTTATTTCGCATTACAAAAGTTTGCCGGTTATTTTATTCAATGAACCAACAACGCTTATTTAAATTAGTCGACTATGCCACACGTCGACAATTAGTCGACTACGTAGAAATGTAACCTGCTTTCCAGATGGGATAGAAGAAAATTATCTTGAAGTCTCTTCGAAAGTTACCAATACTACCACAAATGTATTCAGAATATTTTATTCAACTGAAAGATAGAAATAATCTGATACGAGTATCACAAAACTTATTACCAGTAATTGTAATTATTACCGAACTTACTATATCCAGGCTGAATGTTCAACTTTTGTCTATTTCAATTTGACATGACAGCTACAAAAAGAAATTTTAGGTATTGATATTTTTACTAATTAACGTGTGCATGATTAGGTTAACAATGGTGAATTAAGTAACCCAGATTTCGCCTACGCAGGTTTTTAAAAAATTTCTTTATCACATTGCAAGTGCGGAATTATAAAATTATTAAGGTTTACGTTTTGTTTGAAATATAAAATTTAAACACAAGTTTGGCATTCAGAAGTTAATTATTCAAAAGCGTATAACGTAGCTCGTTTTCACGAAAACAAAAGTTTTTTACAAAAAAAAAACAACAAAGGAATGAATTTCACCCCTTATTACATATTTGTTGCGCATTAAAAATAGCTTGTAGGTTTTGTAAAATTCAATATCACTCTGTCTGTTGTGTGCCGCAGGGCCCAGATCTTTAGGTAAAAAGCTTTTTCAAATTGTTAGAATAACGTCCGACATCGACATGATTGCTTTTAATGAAAGTAGTTTTGCGTTACATCTGCTTAACGCTTTCTTTTGACCGGTTTGTTTTAGTAGGCCGTTGTTTTGCTTTAATTTGATTTGCTAATTTTCATTTGCTTACTTTCGCAAAAATGGTATTTTATCTGGTTAATAATAAGCAATGGTAAAAACCAAGATTTTCATAATTAAAATTTAATTATGTTTTCGACAAAAAGAAACCAAGTGTGTTAAGAGTAAATGCAGCTGTTGAAAACAGAGTAGTAGCAATAAAACAATATCCTGCTTACGTTGAAATAGGCAAAAAAAATTAATATTTCGAATTTGAAAACAAAGTATTCCATGGTTGAACGTAAATTCTTTAAAAAAACGATGTAGTTTGATTGGCCCAGGGTTGACCAAACTTTTTAGCTCGAAGGTCGCATTCGGAAATTGAGTTTGTTTGCGGGCCGCACTAATCACGTGATCTCGCAAAAAAAGGTGTTCACTTTGAATCTGTCGCAGAATTCTCAATTTTTGTGCTCAAAATGTTTTCCGAAAAAAGATCTTCACTTTAAGGGATACCATATTTCCGAAGTGGTAAACTGGGACGTTCGTTAAAAAAAATAGGTCCCTGAAAAGCAGTGTTCTTTAAAAAAAAGGTCTTCGCTGTGAATTTGTGTCGGATTTCTTGTTTTTCCTAAATATAGTGTTCTAAAATAATAGTGTTCCCCAAAAAAAATGTCTTCACTCGATCTGTCTCGAATTTTTTGATTTTCGTATCAAAAAATCATGATCGCTAAAAGCAACGACCAAGAATTTGGTTGAAAACAAAAAAAAAAAGAAATTAATAATTTTTTTAATTATTTGTTTGAAGCCTTCGCGGGCCCCACAGAAGGTCGTTGCGGGGCTTAGTTTGTCCATCCCTGAAATAGCCAATTTTTTACAGAATCAGAAATTTTTCTGTACGCTTTCCCGAAGAGGAGGAGCTGCAAGTGCTAGCAAAAAAATTTTCGGTTGAAACTTTGGTATTAAGTCCCAAGTAATTTTCCACAATTAAAATATTACCAAAAGTATGTTAAATCATAATTACAATAAAATTATTCAACTCTGATTAAAATGCTTAGCCAAAACGGAAGAAAAAATTTTTTTAGTAGTGTTAAGCTTTGACTAATAAAATAAGTTGTAATAGAGCTATGTACGCAGTGGCCTAAACTAGCTTAACGCCATAAAAGTGTAGCTGCAAATTAACCTAATTTGAATTAAGTAAATCATTTAAAATTTGATGGGCTATAGGAAAAAATAGTATAGCTATAAGGTGCGATTTTGCAACTTTGTAATATGCGGTATTTCGGTTACTTTGAAAGTGATACGGTTATGCGATTGAAGAAAAACTAGTTTTTTTCAAAATTTCTTAATTTGTCCTTTAACGCTCCTTTTATTTATTCACTTGTTTAATTAAGCACCACTACTCTTACTCGACCGTTTTTATAAGCGTTTACAATTGGTACCAAAATGCTATGTCATTCATGACTTTAACAATAGTTGAAAAGCGTGACCGGTAAGTAAAGCACGCAATGACAAACAAGTTTTTATTCGCAGCTGCCTCATTACTTGGTGTCTTTGCGTTCTTTGTGCGATATTTTCTATAGAGCGTGCGATATATTTTATATAGAGCAGTCCAACCTTTCTACACCAGCGGACCAGTAAAATTTTTAAAAATGTGCCCGCACCGGCAACAAAAGACCGTATAGTGCAATAGAACTGATATTGGAAGTCTTCTTGCAAACTAGCATTGTCGTTGCGTAACATAATGCAAGATCTTGGCATAGGCTATGTACTGTATTTAAGACGAAAATTTACAAAGTGGCAATCAAATCAACTCGAACAACAAACTGTCAATCTGCAGACATACAAAATCTGTTAGCGTGAAATTTGCTATTGTCTCGCTGCCAGTACGGAAGGCAAGCGAGTTACAAAGTTTTGCAAACGCGTCGTTCTGTTTGCTGTACTTTGAATGAAAGTGACGAGAAAGTTTAGAAGGTTTCATAGCGTCATTTGAGAGAGTTTGGGGCCACAGCAAACAGAAGAGCCGTGGCAATTGTTCATTACACGAAGGTCTAGTAAAACCCAGCTCTCAGTATTTTTTGTCGTATTGTCTGACAAATTCTTTTCGTTTAGTTTAAAATCCATTTGTTCTTCTGGTAGAATCAGAGGCAAGTAAAATTTCAACAAATACAGAAGGCGTAAATATTTATTAAAGAAAAACTCAACTACGTTTCGTCCGTTATATCGGGCGGACTTCATCAGGTAAAAGCAAAAACACAACGCGCACCGTATTTAAAAACCAAGAAGTTAAAAACACAAACTAATAAACACAAGGTGAGAAGCGAACATACATAACAATTTAATAATTATTTAGTGCAAAAGAAACAAATTTAACGGGTTGAAAACCCACAATCATTGAGATTTTTTATATTGCTATATATTTTTGGAAAAACATTTCGATCTTTATCATTTATTGAATTTTTTGTATTATTAATATATATTGATTCTAAAAATTTTCGTTTATCATAGTCAATCTTATAATTCAATATTTCAAAATTCCCAAAATCAATCCTATGTTCACAATTAAAACAATGCTTAACCAATGCAGTTTTTTTATTTAAATCGTCTTCTTTTAATTTAGCCAAATTAATCGGTTTCAAATCACGTTTATGTTCCGATAAGCGAGTATTAAAGCATCTGCCCGTTTCACCAACATATACACTCGAACAATCTTTACACGGAATTTTATAAATTGCACCACGCTTATACAACTGTATATATCATCCACAGAGTCTTTTATTTTTGGTGAAATATTTCCAATTGTTTTATATGGGTAAGTATACACATTAATATTAAATTTTCTCAAAATTCTAGACATTTCATTTTTACTCATGCAAACACTTTTATTGACTTTTTTATGCTTAATTTCTTTTTTCACTTTATTCAATAACCAATCAGGGTAATCATTCTCACGTAAAGCATTACAAATAAATTTAACTTCATTGGTCTTATCTCGATAATTTGTAATTAATTTAGAATTAGCCCGAAACAATAATGTTTTAACCAAACCAACTTTTTAAGAAAAATTATGACACGAATTAAAATTTAAGTACCTAGTTGTATGCGAAGGTTTTCTATAGGCTTTTGTAGTTAGTTGACCATTGTTACGAATTATTAACACGTCAAAAAACGGAATAGCATTATCAACTTCTTGTTCGACCGTAAATTTAATACTTTCTTCAATATTATTGCATCAGCATACAACTAGGTACTTAAATTTTAATTCGTGTCATAATTTTTCTTAAAAAGTTGGTTTGGTTAAAACATTATTGTTTCGGGCTAATTCTAAATTAATTACAAATTATCGAGATAAGACCAATGAAGTTAAATTTATTTGTAATGCTTTACGTGAGAATGATTACCCTGATTGGTTATTGAATAAAGTGAAAAAAGAAATTAAGCATAAAAAAGTCAATAAAAGT